>JAXIVH010000003.1:10488325-10498325 GCA_036785325.1 Urophycis tenuis | reverse complement strand
GGAGAAGTTTTCCAAGAAGCGAGAGACGTGTGGCACGCAGAGGATTCGAAAAACCCCTGCGTCAAAACTCTGAAAGGAAGTAGTTAAAAGACTGAGCCAGTCAATTCACTACGTCAAGCTACACATTAAGAGCGTATGTTCTCGGCAAGCAGACAACTTTCCAGCAGCGTGGTGGCAGTGAGAGCATCCTGGTGGGCCGAAAATATAAAGATAACCGGGCAGATCGGCTTGGCTGTGACGTCCAAAGGTTTGAGTGCAGTTTGATAGCGTGTGTTTTGGTCTGCAGTGGTGGAGCGTCCATTTAAAACTGCGTGCCTCCAAGATGAGACTGACAGCTGACGCGGAGATTGCTGTTATTTTGAGATGCTTTTAACAAGATCGCAACTTGAAAATGGATTCTAAAGGAACATCTGCCAGGTTCTGCACATCTGTCATGCTGCGTCTGGCCCGTCTCTTTCATCCAACCAAAACACTTGAAACTGAAAGCAAAGGAGGAAACGGATGTCATTTTAAAACTGTCATTCCCTGTCGGACGTTTTGTGACCGAATGTCCTTTTACTTCGGTCACTTTAAATGTCGGACAGAGCTGTCCAAACCCACATGGATAAACCACCCAGAATAAGCTGCTCCATACAGGAGGCATTATGTTCAGGAGCTTTGGCTGCAATTTCTGTTGTATTTCAAAATAAAATACACTTTTGGATGGAGTTACAAGGGCTAAGCTTAACATTTGGCACCGTATTGGTGAGATTTCCATTTTTTCAAAGCATATCCGAGCTGAAAGGTGGTTTTAACAGGAAAAAAAAAAAAAAATCCAAACATGACCTGTCGCCTTTAGGCCACACGGCCTCACATGAACTATGTTATAACAATGTATTAGTATATAGTAATAATAATATTAATCCTAATGAATGAATATATGAAATGTAAGTGAGCTGCAGTGTGATATTCATCCTTCACCATGAGACTGTTGGGTTCATCTCCTCGTATCGTCCGTATATCAAAGACATTGACAGGTCACACGTGCAGAACCACATCAATGCACTACGACTCATAACAGACTCTAAGATATAGCCTGCACATAACGCTGAAGACCTTCCTGGAGACGGCGGTCGGAGGAGGACATGGAGAGTGGAGACCAGAGCAGTTCTCCACCGCGTTCTCCTGCTGCTTTAGACATTAAAATACTTTGTTAGATGTTGTGTCGGCCCTCTGCTTGCTGCGTCGAGGTCCGTCATCTCCACGACGTCCTTCATCGCCGCCGTGAATGAAGAAGACATTTCTCTGGTGAGCTCCTCTCAGACCCATTAACACATGTTAAATTATGTTACCTGTGGTAATAACAAAATGGGTATTGTTTGTATATAATAACCCCCCCAAAATATGTGTGACTATACGGTTGTATGTTGAATCATGAACAAATAAAACTAATATTTCTTTGTGGGTTTGGACGGTGAAGACAGACAAGAGAGTGGATGGAGAGAGAGAGAGAGAGAGAGAGAGAGAGAGAGAGAGAGAGAGAGAGAGAGAGAGAGAGAGAGAGAGAGAGAGAGAGAGAGAGAGAGAGAGAGAGAGAGAGAGAGAGAGAGAGAGAGAGAGAGAGAGAGAGAGAGAGAGAGAGAGAGAGAGAGAGAGAGGGACCAAAGGCCGGAATCGAACCTGGACCGCTACAATGGACACACAGAGCCTACACGGTTAGCGCGCCAGTGGTCCGAGCCCCCCGGGCCGCTGACATTGAAGCCGCCATGAACGGGCCGACAGCTTTCGGCGTGAAGCGCTGCACCTCGGGGGCCCTGGCCTGGTGTGTGCGAGGGAGAAAGCAAAACCATCTTACAGCAACACGGCCGGCATTACTTCATTATGAATCACAAACCCACATCTGTAACTAATAGGCAGCCAGGTGGCGGCTGGCGAGGCCTACAGTGCAGAGTTTGTTCCACTAATGCTGGGTAAACATGCGCTCTGTGAGGTTATGGTTACCCTGAATATGAATAAGAGAGCGATTCTCCCGGCTAATGCCTCACACATGGCTTCACATCTTCACACTAAACAACGAGGGCCCTTGTTATGCCCCTTCCTCCTCCTCTGTGTGACCGTGTTTCACGTAATACCGACCACGATACGGGGATGTGCGGCTGCACCCCCCCCCCCCCCCCCCCCCCTCTGTGATATCACAACGTCCGGTCGCTGAATGAAACCCGACTCCCCACGCTGTTTGACGCGGAGTGGCGAGGTCCTGCTCGTCCAAACAGGTTTTTATTGTGTAAGGAGCTGCTTGTTCAGGGCTCCCCCCCCCCGCCCCCCAGCTCCTCATAACCTCGACTCCATCCTGTCAGCCCGTTGGCCGGGACGCGGTGGGGGGAAGGCCCGTTCCCAGGGAGCTCAAACAGATCTTGCCTTGAAAGCCGACAGCGGGCAATGAGAGAACGGGGGACATCAAAATTGGCTGTTGTCATCGCGGCCAGGTATGATCCTCATTTTGCTCCGTCAACAGGCGCTGATCAAACAGGGACGTCTCCCGCGCCGCAAGCCCTCCACCCCCCCCCCCCCCCCCCAGCCACCGCACCACCTGACCCAGTGTCCCTCGCTGTCCCTCCGCAAAACCCTTCCTCCGACCCCCACCCAAACAAAGGCCACCTCTCTCACCCCCCCCCCCCCCCTGCCCGCCCCGAAACCGATGTCTGATTATGGAGAAAAAAAGAAAAAAGAACCCAGAAACACAACACACGTTTATGAGATTAAGCGGCATCTCTCGTTTCATTACGATGAAAGGGAGATGTTGTTTTGGGTCCGGATGAGCTGAAACACACACGACAGACGGAAATGGTTTGGGTGTTGTAACTCTTGTTGTTGAAATAACACAACCGGCCATGTGAGGATGTAGTGAATGAAACACTTCTGCTGGAATGTTCACGGTGGATATTGTGCTTTTCCCAACTTCTCAGATGACTTGTTATACAAGTCATTCAAATTTGTGTGAATTTTGCGTCAGAAAAAAAGCGATTTGATTCGAAAACATGTTTGGAAAAGATGACTAAGCCTCCACACACTCTCGCTAAATAGTAGCTAGAGCCGGAAAGATACATTTATTAGCACAGCTCTTTAGCACAATTAAAGTCTCCCAGACCCATTAGAGGACAACTACTTACCTTAAATCCTTCAAAACACCAATGGAAACTCAGCGGGGAAGGCAGACACCGTGAGTGGGAGGGCAGTGTGCACCGGTCGGGCAAAAAAAGTACAAAAATGTGTCCAGCCCAGAGCACGACTCAGGAACAGATGTGAAGCCCGGCTTCAGCTCTGCAGAGGAGGAACCAGAATCAGATTTGAAAGCAATTCAAAGGTTATGTGGAAAAAAAAAAAAGGAAAAAGGCCAGATATATATGCGTATACGGGGAGATGGAGAGGAATAATGGTCCCAACAGTCCTGGTTTCACAGCCTGGTCATTTGATGTTCAATGGTCAATTCCCCTTCAGGGATTAATAAAGTCTTATCTATCTATCTATCTATCAATCTATCAAAGACAAGTGTTTCACTGAAGTACACGAAGGATGGACATTCATTTAACATTACAATCCTAAAGTCTTCAGCCATTTGTATATCTTAAAGTTCAGTCTCTTTTTCAATATGTTTTGGAGCGTGTGACCAGAGTGAGGAACATTTCCATGCTGAAGCCAGACGTGACGGCCGGCTGAGTCCGGCGCCTATCCAGCGTTTGATCGAAGGCTTCCAGGGCCGCCGGCCGAGCAGCGGAGCTTTGCGATGGTAAATAGGCTGTCGGACTGAAAGATTGAAGCCCACAGCGGTGGGGCCGGCCCTGATGGCAACGCCAGACTAAGACCACCGGAGCTTAGCCGGTCACCACCGCCTCAACCACACCCCCCCCCCCTACCCCCCCTCCACCCCCCAACATCCCATACGACCGGCCAGCAAATAGCTTGGGACGGCAGCCGTGTCCGAAAAGAGATTGGTTCTGGTCCCGGTCAGAGGAAACACTTATCTCTGGGCAATTACCCTTCATGCACAATGAATCAAATGAAAGATAGGGGCCATAATCTGGTCTCAGTCAGACCTGGAGATAAGGCGGACGCCAGCTGCTGTGGGGGAGACTCGTATGTAAATCCAATAAACAAAAGTGCTTCAAAAGTGGAAGGACGATGATCAGGGCAGTTCAACTCACAACCGCTGGCTTCGTTAACAGCGACGACGGCCACCGTCGAGTTTTGAGGTGTATAACCACCATCAAGCTTTGAAATACAGTTAAACTCACACAGTCCAAACAAAGCCCTCTCCGGCCACACATGACAAGGCAAAAAGATTTGAGCCATAAATAGGTTGTGTTTTAGAGTGAAACATTATCTAGCAAGGTCAGAGAGCCCATAGACACGGTGAATACTGGAAAGGCCGGCTTTGTTGTGGAGACTATGACTTCTCTCCGTCTAGTGTTCCTCCTGGTAATTGGCTGTGTGTCCCTGACACGAGAGCCACGTGCAAAACACCCTGATGAGAAACGGCTGCAATATAGAGCCTCAGGCTGTGAATAGTCTTCATTAGGAGGGCAGAGAGGCCCCCGAGGGCTTGGAGAGGGCCCTTTTCTTTTCTTCTGCTGTTGTCCTTTGTCGTTACCACACTTCATTTTACTAATGCTTGCAGAGCCCAGGAACTCTTCTCTAAAGCTCGGCTGGAAGGCTTTCTTTGATTGGATGAATGAGTCAAAATGAAGGTGGGTTCTGATTGGGTGAAGGATTTCATGAAAGGAGGGGGGGTTCTGATTGGCCGTAGGTTGAAATAAAGGCAGTCTCGGATTGGGTGATCGATGAGAATAAAGGCAGTCGTTGATTGGTGGAATGATTACCGGTACAATAAAGACCGATCTCTGATTGGCTGAGTGATTGTAATAAAAGTGGCCGGTGATGGTATCACAGGAGTCTAGGCGGACCCGTCTCTGGTGGGTCCGCGGAGCAGAGATGATTTTAAAGTATGAATCATTGATTTGTGGTATCACTCATCAGGTCCAATCTCCTGAAGGCTCCTCTAGGGTTTGGCCTCCGCCCATATCTCATGGGCGGAGGTCTGGGGCTACATCCAAAACAAGACTTTAAAATACTGGCTCCGTGATGATGGAACCAGCCAGCTCCATAATTCTGCTGGCAGGAGGACCCAGACACGGAGCTCTCTGCTCCGTCTGCACATCCTCCATCCTCCGGCTCTGAACGCCTCAACATCTGACCCTGACTGGTACCGCTCTGAATAATAATGAGGTCAGGGTCAGCTGTTGATCGTGAACGGTGGAAAAATGCTCCTGAACGGCTCACAGCATCCCGCACTGCTGCTGTTCAGCTCGCTTCTTCCAGTCGTTTTAGGAGGATGTTTTCCCCTTTCCGCGGCTCATTGGTTCTTGATTTCACCTGTAGCACCGACTAATTAGCCCTTCATTAGCTGAATAAACCTTACTATTAATTCCTACAGCTGTTCCCGCGCCCCGAGAGCTGCTCGTGCCGCAGAGCCCCCGGAGTCGCGGCGCCGCTCCCCGGCGCCATCAGCGTACGCGCGCGTGCCTCGGCGCTACGCTAGCACGGACGCGCGGAGGCTCTTACCACACGGAGCCCTGTAAGCTAAAATACAAGCCGCCGCCGCGGCAGACCTGCTGGCTAATCACTTGACCAAGGTGTGTTAAGAGCAACGATCCCCGCCGCCCCCCCCACCCCCCCGCTGACTCACCCGCGCGACTTAATGACATTCATCACACCGGCGCAGGGGCTCGGGGGCGCGGGGCGCGCCCGGCGGCGTGCGGCGGGGGGGAACGCGGCGCCGTATGAGGGTGATAGAGGTAATCAAGGCGGAGAGGGGGCCCTCTCCATGGGAACTTCCTCCAAGCAGAGTGCACCCACTTTTTAAAGCCCATTTGTCTTGTTAATGCTCCCCTCTGATTACCTGATTGCACTGGATGACTGTGGAGAAATCTGATTGCGTAAAATTATATAGAGCAAAACTTTTGATTGGAGGGATTTGCCGAGCGACGCTGCCACCGGGGACAGGCTTTGTGAAATTTGGCCTTGCTGATTCGAAATCAGCAAAGTGTCACGTCCCATAATTGTAATCAGAACTTAATTTTTCGTTTTGTTCTCGGCGCTCAACTTTTTTTTTTTGGTTACAATCAAACTCGGGAGGTTTGTGCAACAAACAGAAGTGTTGCGAGCTGAGCTGAAAGGTAGAGCCGCGGTACAGGAAGGTCTCTCCAGGTCTCCAGACAAACAGCAGAGCTGATGACTCAAAGCCAACCAGCTCATCACCTCCCCGGCCAAGTGCTGCTGGCTTCATCAACACCAACACCTCGATCAATAGTCACCCGAATGAGTGGACGCTAATGTACAGACCATGGTGTTTCAGGCCTTTATTTGGCACGTTTTTAAGGTGTGGTTTGTTTTTATATTGTGCTCTATAATCACCACTGAATCATGACTTGAATTTCCACAAAGTGAAGACTTTGCAACCTAAGCAACCTTTCTTTCAAACCCTAATTAGACATGCCAAATGTAAACTAAAATAATACTACATGTAAACTAAAATCATAACACTAAATGTAAACTAAAATCATAACACTAAATGTAAACTAACATAATACTAAATGTAAACTAAAATAATACTTATAATAACACTACAATGTAAACCCACGTTTACATCTACATCTACACCTCCGTCCTCCAGCCCGTGGCTCTATAGACCCACAGTTCAACCCCTCTCATAACCGCCTTCATTAGCTCGCTATTGATTTGCCACCCAACCGATTCAACATATTTCCCTCTGAATGCGGCTGCTTTGATTGGATGACTATGTAGAGCGAGCGGAGGACACAGGAAGTAGGGAAGCGTCTGGTGAAACCAGGGCAGATTAAACACAGAAGTAGAGATGTGGGCGCTTCTGTAATGATGTTAGCCTTCAGATGCTCCGTCCTGTGATTTAAAATTGATTTTCTTTGTTCAAAGCTGACAGTAAACGCACGACCAGCGGCCCATTAAACGCACCACTCATGTACCACTCATAACGCGCTTCTTCAGCTCAAGTAAACCAGAATCGATCCAGCGCACTTTAATAAGTCCATTGTTTGCATCTCTTTTTTTTAAATAACATTTAATAACATTTTGTTTTCTCTGTATGCAGCTCATTTTTCTGTTCTTGGACTTATTAAATAAAGTAAGGCATACATCACACTTATAAAATATACACATCAGTATGTTAATGTTGAACATAAAGTTCAATTAAGTTCCTAGTTTAAACTATTAACCTTTGGTGGAATTTGATTTGGAAAATTTTGTAACTGACATAAGCCATGTGCGATAAAATTGACAAACGATCCAAACACATGTGTCCATTTATGATGAATAACATTCACGGAGGAACGTGTCAGATGCACTTGTACTGATAACATAATAGCATCATTACAAACACATGGTTTCAAAAACAAAAGCTTCAGAGCAGCCAGGATGCAAAACAAGGGCTGATGGGAAGTTGTTGCCTTGTTTTTACTTCTTCTCGTAAAATACACCAGGAGCTTTAAGGCTCTGGAGGCGGCCTGAAGAAACCAGCTAGAACATGATCTTGAACTAGATCTTGAAAACATCCACCCGAAAAATCTTCGTTCGTTCCTTCACTGCTCCAAAGCCACGCCCCCAAAACACGCGGCTAGCTTGTTAGCGTTAGCAACATGTCTGCCTGGTCTTGTGGGAGACTCAGTGGACAATGAGTGAAGGACCAGAGTGCCCACAGGTAGCTGCGTTGGTAGACTAGTAGGCCCTCCAGTCCGTTCCTTCAGGCTGAATGAAGGGTCGAGGGCCAGCTGTAAGGCTGAGAACACTAAGATACTTTTCCTGTTTTGCAGCGTTTGATTTATCGATTGCTGTCAACGTCTAGGTAGAATTTCATAAATGTGACAACAGAAATTCTCCAATAAATTGCCTACCCCAGCTTACAAAACCCAGGCACATCTGGAAAGGCTGTTCTAATGGTTCAGTGAGCATGAGTGACATGTTTTGGGGCCAGTGAATGAGAAGTTCTGTACCCTGTCCAGGTCTTTGCTCAGCAGGACTCATTGATACGTTCTTCCCTGGCTTCAGCGTCTTCCCTTCCCCTGAAAACCAAACAACATTCAAAGGATTTAGATTTTTCCTGGAAAATGTACAATGGCAGTAAATTAGCCAAACTGCTTTCCAGAGATCCTGTCCTGGATATCGAACTTGTGCACGCGACACTCGTGCACGCAGCACTTGTGCAGACCCAGGTGACATGCAGGGGGGGGGGGGGGGGGTAAGGGTGTGTGAACCCCCAGAGCTCTGGGGGCCAGACTTTGGGGTGCAGCAGAGATGTGAGGTCATTGCCCCCCCCCCTTTTAAAGCGAACCTGCCGTTGAACCCGGCTGGGGTCACATGACCCCAGCCGGGTTCAATGGCAGGTTCGCTGTAAAAGAAAAGCAGTAAAACAAATGGAAAACGAGCATCCCCAAACCTAGCACCCCCCCCCCCCCCCAGCCCCACGGTCCCCCTCAGCATTCCGCTCCGACCTCCGCGCTCCCCGGAACGCCGCGCACGCCGGGGCCCGGTGCACGCCACCTGCACCGCGGCTAATAAAACTGTCACATGTGAATGAAGCGAGGCAGGCGGGGGGAGAGCGTGGGGGCGGGGAGGGGGGGGGGGGGGGGAAGGGTTAGGGGAGGAGAGGGGGGAGGTAACACAGATGTCCAAATAAAGTGTGAATGATTCATTTTGCCGAGATTAGCCGCATTCTTCCCCCTCCCCACGGCGGGCGGGGAGTCGCCGCTCCGCTCAGACACCAGCGGATTGTCATCAGAAATTGATTTTCCCTCTGAAAGACAAATTTAATTGCAAATGAAATCCAACAAAAAGAACAGGAATGTGTCTGTTTCTGCGTATTCATCACAGCTCTCTCTTCCCCACCCCCCCGCCTCCCCCACCCCCACCCCCCGCTCGCTCCCCCTCTTTCCTCTCGCTCTGTGTGTGTCTCTCTCTCTCTATCTCTCTCACTGGGTTCCCATGTCCCTCGCCCCCCCCCCACCCCCCGTATGCCAGTGATCCAGAGTGTTCAAACTTAAATTAAGATCTCAGGCAAGATAAACAGTTAAAACCCGTTCCCATGGTTACCCATCACACAGTGTGGTGATTGCATTATAATCCGACAGCAATCAACTCTAAATGAGATGGGGAAGATAAGGGGGCTATTTCCCGTGTGTGTATGTGTGTGTGTGTGTGTGTGTGTGTGTGTGTGTGTGTGTGTGTGTGTGTGTGTGTGTGTGTGTGACAGCGAGAGAGAGAGCGAGGGAGAGTTTGACTGTAGCCTATTTCGGTCCTTTGTTCAGCTCCAGATTGGTATTTCCCCTCCAATCACGCGTCTCTGTGTCGCGGCACCGCGGTGCGACTCCGAGGTCGGCGTTTCCGACCAACATGGCGGTGGCGGCGCCGACCGAGCCCCCCCCCCCCCCCCCCCCCATATCCCGCCGGCGAGGCGTGGAGAGAGACGCGCGTGTGGTGGAGCACGTGTCCGAGCGCTGGACGGCGTCCATCAGGCATTAAGAAGCTTTCCATGCAACAGCAGAGCAAACATCTGAACATCTGTCTCAATATTGCCTCTTCTCAAACCACCCGCGTCATCTAATTAAAAAAATCTCACTCTTGGAATTTCAATAAAAAAAATCTCTTTTTTTAAATCCTCCGTTATTAGTTTGCAGATATGTATCAGCAGTCACTGATATACATTACAGCTTGTATTGGTTTGGATTCACATGTGTGTGTGTGTGTGTGGCGCTGACCAAAGCTCTGTTACAGCTCATGAATAACTGGTGTTGAGGAAATAAAAAAGGCTTTATATATAAGAATATAGGTGATATATCTATAATTATAGATAACCATATACATAATTACACTCGAAGAGAGTTGTACGTGAAAATGTTTTTTCTGTTTATGCTTTTACCTGAGGCATGACAAAGCA
>JAXIVH010000003.1:10468325-10483325 GCA_036785325.1 Urophycis tenuis | reverse complement strand
TCACCGGAGCGCTCCGTCAGACTCACATGCGGGGACGCACCGGAGGACAGTGCGTGAAGCGTGTGTTCGTGTGTTCGTGTGTTGTCTACCAGACGCGTCCCGCACACTCGTTCTCCTCCGGAGGACATTTCTGCATGCATGCGTGTCTCCCCCCGGCCATGGACCCGCTGTCCCGCACACTGCAGACCGACCCTGACGCCCCGGCTCTGAGACGGACCCGACTCGCTGGAAATACTATCTGATCACTCCATTTGTAAAGTGTTCCTTGGTTTGTGAGCTCCAGTCCGCTGTCCTCTGGGACCCGGAGGCCGTCTGTCCAGCCGCAGACCGGGGTCACTTTTGGAGTTCACGGACCTTCAACCCTTTTGGTTCCGCAGTCCGGGACTCTCCGTCCTGTCAAACTTCACCGTCAGACTCAACCATTACTCTAAAAAAGGACACGCGAGGTGGGTGTAGTTCCGGCCTGTCTGAATGTCCCCCGGTGTGTTAGATGTTGTTCCGGTGTCTCTAATGTCCCACGGTGTTAGATGATGGGATCACAGTGGAACCGTCCCCGCTCAGCTGCGCGGGTCCATCCTACAGGGACTGTTGGAGGAATGTTGGTGATATTTGATATCTTGTTATTCCTCCTCCTTCACCCCCTGCCCATGCATCCTACAGCTCCGAAACACTCTGTTCTAGGCTACTTCTAGAAACTACTGTTCTACTCCAGTAGATGGTTACTCTGTTCTGCTCTATTCTATGGTATGTTCTACGCTATTCTACTACAGTACTGTGATAGTTCTTCGTTACATAGTAGTTACATGCTGCTCCAGGAGTTCTACTACAGTAATTGTCTGGTGGTGGGGACCTTAGTGTAGGATACTTGTACTTGTTTATATTTGTTGGTCCTTGGTATAGGATTGGAACATGGTCCTGGTATACAGGAGTAAATGCACATGGTCCTTCTTGTGTACCAGGATTAAATGAACGCGGTCCCTGGTAGCAGTGGGCTCCTGCTCTGTGTTCTGGTTCAGACTGCTCCTGAGCCGGTCTGTAATTACTTGAGTTCTCCGTTTAAGTTAAAAGCCGCCCCCCCCCTCCTCCCGAATGAAACTTGACGACGCTCCGTTATTTATCTTGGGAGTCACTTTCAGGTCGGCTTTTTGATGCATCTCCTGCTAGATGTAATCAGTGGCTCTCCTCCGGCCGCCCCTAAGAGCCTCGGGTAATGGGCTTGTTGAATAGCCTTCCCCCCCCCCCCCCCCCCCTCCGCCCCCTTTTCTAATGAGCCTACCTGCCTTTCAACAAAGATTTGGCTTAGCTCGCCATGAAGTCTGCCAGGCTGAGTTGCGGGGGTGGGGGGATTACAATCACAGTGGATTCGACATTAATTTGTTGGTTTGAACGCCGCGGTCCACTGAGTGCACGTCACACGGTGGTCCAGGACCGAGGGGAACACAACGTGGTTTTAGTGGACCACGCTACACTAGTGTATAGTTTGGTGTCGCTTCATGACTAACATAACCCCTTCCTCCGCATGTGAAGAGAGCACCTCCTTTTTTTTAAGTAGGCTAGTATGTGTAGGTCGTCTCTCGTGATTTTTTTTTAAATTGGTGGCTAATAATCACAACAAGAGTCGTATTTGCGGGGTTATCCGTGCCATGTTGATCTGAAGCAGGACGGGTGAGGGTGGGTGTGGGAGACAGCAGAACACAGATTACTGCCCTTCATGGGTTGGAACAGAAGAAGTCTGGACCTTTTCCGACTCCGATTAAGTGTGCAGCCCATCCAGACAGAAATAATAATCATACAGAAAATAGTTACCTTCCATCATGTGTTCCCCATTCGGTTCCATGCAGGGTCCCTCATTTCCTGCCCTGTAGTAATAATGAGTTATTATCTTATCTTGTTGTGTATCAGACATATTGCATGTCAAATGATACTTTAAAACAACTCTAAATGAACTCTGGGGAAATATCCCAGACGATGAGAAGCAGGACACAGATGTGGTTTAGGTGTAGACATTGCGCAAAATACTTAGCAAAAAAAACGAAATATCAGCCACGACAAAGTTGTTCCTCAAGCTAAGATACTTCACTAATCTAGCAAGTTGGCCAACGCGGGGTCTGCTGGTACCGGGTCCCGCAGACAGGCCAGGTCAGCCTGCGCACATAGAAACGGCAAACTACGCAGAATAAAATATGACAGATGATGAGACCCAAAAGAGAATGCGCAAATAAAAGGCGGCATAAAATGCTCCCGCTCCGACTTGAGCCAGAGGGAGGAGAGGCCGGCTGGAGGCGGGGTCTGGCGGCGTCCGTCGCAGGGAGACGCCTCCCCAGAAACGGCCGTGGTCCGCGGCCGCCGGGGGACCACGGCCCCCCCCCCCCCCCCCCCTCGCCCCGGTCAGACCGGGGGCCGCCGCGTCTTGGGCCGCTCCTATAACGCGTCCCTCTCCACGGCCCAGGAACCATGGTGAACCCGGGAGGCAGCGCCGGCCAGGCCCCCGCGGCGGGGACGGGCTCCCTGTCGTGGAAGCGGTGCGCGGGCTGCGGCGGGAAGATCGCCGACCGCTTCCTCCTCTACACCATGGACAGCTACTGGCACAGCCGCTGCCTCAAGTGCTCCTGCTGCCAGGCGCAGCTGGGCGACATCGGCTCGTCCTGCTACACCAAGAGCGGGATGATCCTGTGCCGGAACGACTACATCAGGTAGGCCTTCGCCTTTCTGTTGTGTCTCCGGAGAGCCCGCTTCAATGTCCACAGTCGACCTGGGGGTATCCTGGGGCAAGATGACCCCTAACCCCTACCTGCTCCTTAATGACCCGTCTCTGTACTGTCTAACCCCTACCTGCTCCATAGTGACCTGTCTCTGTGCTGTCTAACCCCTGTTCCATAATGACTCATCTCTGTACTGTCTAACCCCCTACCTGCTCCTTCATGACCTGCCTTTGTGCCATCTAACCCCTATCTGCTCCTTAACGACCTGTCTCATGAAGGAGAAAATGAAGGCCATGTGTTGAATAATTCCTTCCGCTAATTCCACCGTGAAAGTAAAAAGCAACAGAGAGCCGCTGGGCGCTGCAGCCACACAACAACAACGGCCCCTCACGGTGGATTCACAGGGCAGGCAGAGGGGAGGCAGGGGGGGAGGCAGCTGGGAGGTCTCGCTGGGGGTCAAACAGACTGGCAGCACGATAGGAGCGTCTGCAGGTGTCTCTGTTGTCTGGGAGTCAAACCAAAGGCCGGACGGACGAAGTGATTTGGTTTCTCGCGGATGTTTTGTCTCTTGTCCGAGCCACGGGGGAGAGAGAGAGAGAGAGAAGCTTCCACTAATCCAAAAGAGTGCCCAGTGATTAACGAAAAAGCGTCTTTTTAAATATTCTAGTAGGTTTGTGGGAAACGTAACCATGACTTCTTGGGCAGTGACTCATCTTGGAGAGAATAGTCTTCTTGTGACAGCCGCGTGAAGCTCATGCCAAGTTCAGAGTGTTCCTCTCTGCCTTTTCTCTTGGTTTCCGTGTGAACGTAAAGACGTAAGGAGAGCTTTCTGGGATATTCTACACGAGGAAGGGCAGGCTGCATTCTGACATGCGGATGGATATGTTGAGATGTGAAGTGTCTTGTGTGTGCTTCGGCTCACAAAGGGAAGAGGAGGTGAATGAAGTACTTGATTCGAAATGGGGACTATATAACCTCATTAGAATAGAGTGGAGACTTCTTACCACTTGTACTGAGAGTGTGTGTGTAGGGGAGCTGCAGAGCGTGTGAGTGTGTGGGGTAGCCACAGAGTGTGTGAGTGTGTGTGTGTAGTGGTGGTCACAGAGTGTTTGAGTGTGTGCAGGGTTACCGTGGAGCCCTGGACCAGCCTGCAGACCTCTGCACTGATAAGAACCCACTGTGCACGGGGGGTGTGTACGTCTGTGTTTGTGTGTGTGTTTGTGCATGCGTGCACGCATTGCAAGCGTGAGGGGTGTGCGTGTGTGTGTATGCGTGCGTGTGTGTGTGTGCATGCGTGCATGGAGGAGTGGGAGGGGCTCTCCAACAGTGAGTCTACACAATTAAAAGCTTTAATTATGGTCGTTGCTGTGTGTGTGTGTGTGTGTGTGTGAGCCCTGATGGGGTTTATCTAATGGGATCTGCTGCCTGGCTTGTATCTGCTCGCCGTGACGTGTCCGAATGAATAAGAGGCACCTCGCAAACAAAACATTTAATTAACCAAATTGGCTTTTGAGAGAGAGAGAGAGAGAGAGAGAGAGAGAGAGAGAGAGAGAGAGAGAGAGAGAGAGAGAGAGAGAGAGAGAGAGAGAGAGAGAGAGAGAGAGAGAGAGAGAGAGGCAACTGGCCTTCACAATGATCCTCTTCTTTCTCTCTCTTTCTATTCCATCTTAAAGTGACAGGCTCGTTTTTTATGACAGATTGCCAAACTCCAAACTTTGGAGTTATTATGTATATATTATATGTATTTATTGAATGTGTCTGATTGGCCATTGGGTGGAAATGTGTCTCGTTATGGTTCAAAAGGGAGGGGTCCAGTTGTCCTGTTTATCCATCAATCAGGCGAGGGAACACACTGATTGGACAAACTGCAGGCTATGTTTCCTCCATGTGTCCTGTGTTGGTCAGGTCTGCTGGGCTGGGGTGGGGGTGGGGGGGTTTTGTTGAAGTTGAGAAGGGGGATTCATTTACACAGAGCCTGCAGGATTCAGCAGGAGGGGGGGGGGGGGGCTGTCCTCTTTAATTGAATGAGCCTAGGTAATTAAATGGCACTTTTCCAATAGAAGGTGTGAGTTAGATCTAATAGTTGGTTATTTAATAGCACTTTGAAGTGGGGCCACTCCAGTGGTGTGACGGCACAGAGAGGACATCACCCAGGCCTCGCAGAGCAGCAGAACACACAGCCACAGAGAAAAAAAGTGGGATCTCAGAAATTAATTAAATCGCACGCAATTTAGGAGAAACGTTTATCTTGATTTGTCATAACAGAATTAATTCAAGGCCTCAATTCACTCGAGGCCAGATCTGTTACTCTGAATTAACCAAGTGGTTGATCCCCCACCACTCACACACACACACACTCTAACACTCTCAAACACACACACACACACACACACCCGTAGTCTCTCACACACACACACACACACACACACTCTCCTACACTGGCACACACGTGCACTCACCCCCCCCCCCCCCCCCCCCCCCCCCCCCCAAAGCCTGTCTCTAATGCAGGGCTGCCATTATGCAAAGCCCTTCCTAGTATCAATACGACCTCCTGCTTTTAAGGTGCTCTGCCTGCTCATGTAGAGAAGCATTTTAATGGACCGCCTTGCAGAAATCATTGTTGTGGGGTAATTTTACCCCCTGCTCTCAGGCCGTGCTGAAAGAGCTCTGCATTTAGCAGGCCAACAGGCGAGATCTGCCTGCTGCACCTCCCTGCCGCCGCAGACCTGAAACCCAATATCCTTGGTCCTGCAGACCGAGCAGATGGCCTCAAGTTATTATTTTATTATTAATAGAGTGCTGTTTAGAAGACTTTGCAGCTCCTCACGAGGAAGGGGTGAACAGGCGCTCGTCCTTCGTGATAACGATCAGGAGAACGCGGCGCACGGACCCTCCGAGAGCGGGCGGCTGAAACCAGATGTGTCATCGCAATTAAGGAGTCCCCTGGCATTAATTATATCGACCTGGGGCCGGTCGGGGCCCCCCCCCCCCCCGCTCCGCTCCAGTGGACGGGGAGACCATTAGAGTCCGAGTGCAAACTGATAGCAACTTAATTGAGCACCTAAAGGCAGTGCTCCTTTAAATCAGACGCTATCAGCCGGAGTCCCCCGGCCCAGATAATTAACCTGGCATGAATAGGAGGAGGAACAACAGACACATTTAACATTCCTCCACAGCCTCTCTTTGTTCCACACACTCTCTTCACGCTGGGGAAATTAATAGAGGCATAAATTACAACAACGCACAACATGTTGTGCATTTGGACAAAGTTTGGAATGGGAGAAGTGTACTCGGGAAGGAGCGGGCTGTCTTTGACGCCGGCCGGGTGTCTTTGACGCGTCCAATGCAATCTGTTTAGTGTTTCCTGCACAAAACGCCGCGCGGCACAATGCCGCTAAAACAAAAGGCTATGTCCTCATTTCCTCTGGCGCGCGCGCCCCGACGCGGCCACACAATTGGAAATGTTGTGACAACGGCTCCAGTTAATTAGTTTCTGAAATTGAGTTTTGATGGAGCCGTTCCAATCGATGCCAAGGCAGGATTTGTTTCTTCTGAGCCGTCGCTATTGGAAGCTACTTTCTGTCTGTCTGGGAAAAACAACCCACCAAAAAAAAAAAACCTGCATGAAATACAATCAGTATTGTCAATATACCTACCAATAACCTGGCCCGGGGTTGGTAGAGAGACAGCCTCACTGAACGTACTCGTCCCTGCGTCATCGTACATCATTATAACAACATCATACTGAAAAATACACCTGCGTCATCATACATCATTATAATGATATGTATTGTATATATTACAATATTAACCGTACACCTGCATCATAAAACATTATTTATTATAATAACTAAAACATATCTTAAAATACTGAATAATAGACCAGCATCTTAATACAGAATTATAATAAGATATATAATATCTATGATCCATGCTATTATATATAAATACACTATTATATATTATTATACTGAAAAATAACAGAACATGATGTTGTTGTCTTTGAATAAAGGGAATACAAATGGCAATTTAAATCATTAAAAATTTAAAAACGTAGTGATTTCAGATACATGTTATGATCATTAGTATGTTTTCTTTGTCCGTAGTCTAACAACTTAATGTTATTCGTGCACGCCAATGTTCCCCCCACCCCCACCCCCCCGGTCGTGTCAGGTGTCGGCTGTTATTTGATTGCGGAGGAAAAGTGCAGTGATGGAGCAAACAGGCCTGCTGAGATATGATGACAAATGGCCCCAGATCCCAGTAAATTACTTTCGGTTCAAATCGAAATTTCATTCAGTTTGCTGTTCGGCGAGATGAAGTAATCTAAATTGTGGACTCAGAAGGAAGATAGAAGGAAGCGGGAGCAAGCCTTTCATTATCAAGAGGTAGAGCAGGGGGCGAGAGAGAGAGAGAGACAGACACAGACAGAGAGAGGGAGAGAGAGGGAGAGAGAGAAGGTTAGGGACGCGAGAGATGAGCAGAAGCAAATCTAAAGTGTTGACACTATGATTGAAAAGGTTAACCCATGCACATTATATCTCACCATGCTGTAATGGAAAGGCAGGCGAGACTGAGCGGCCTCTCTAATGGCGAAGGCTCTCTGTCTCCGCCCAGACGCAGCATCCAACCCTCTTAGGCCTGATTGCTTATGGTCCAGGTTATTATTGCATTACACACAAAAGACAGCGGTACCTAAAGTAGTGCACTGTTCTGGGCCCACCAGATGGACTTCCTGTGAAGGCGGGGCTCCTACATTTCTCAACACATGGAGCATGTTTCTCTTGGTGACGTTATCCCTCGAGATCCAGAATAAATTAATTTTAAGAGTTGAGGTTTAACGTTGACAATTAAACTCAGAGGCAGCCAACTTTGTTATTATCTCCACCGCACTGGCTCCCCAGCTCCACAGAACATTTGTAACATGTGTACTGACCGTGTGTCCACCTGTCTGTCCACCTGTCTGTCCACCTGTCCAGGTTATTTGGGAACAGCGGTGCGTGCAGTGCTTGTGGTCAGTCTATACCCGCCAGCGAGCTGGTGATGAGAGCACAGGGCAATGTCTACCATCTCAAGGTAAAACTACAACTAACATTGAATAATGAACTATATAACCCACAAACACATCTACCATCTCAAGGTAAAACTACAACTTATATTGAATAATGAACTGCATAACCCACAAACACATCTGCCCATCTCAAGATACAACTGCAACAAACAGGGAATAAATTAACTACAAATCCCCAAAACACATGGATTGTACAACCCAGAGACACATTTCCAACAAAAGAAATCCCCAAAACCAATTAAATCACATAAACTGTGGACTTAAAACAATGCAGATCTTATGAAAGATGGTATATCCCCCCACATGTACATATATAATTAATGCTAAATGATCATTGCGTGACTTGTTCTCACCCCTGGCTACGTGTACACATCCTTCTGATCCAACCCCCGCCCCCCCGCCGCCCTCCACAGTGCTTCACCTGCTCCACCTGTCGGAACCGGCTGTTGCCAGGCGACCGTTTCCACTACATCAACGGCAGTCTGTTCTGTGAACACGACCGGCCCACCGCGCTCATCAACGGACACCTGAGCTCCCTGCAGACCAACCCCCTGATCCCAGACCAGAAGGTAACCCCTCCCCTTTAACCTCTGACCCCTAGCCCTGACCTCTGACTCCAACCCACTACCCCCAGACAAGAAGGTAACCCCTAACCTTTACCCCCTAACCTCTAACCCCAACCCTGACTCCCAGACCAGACGTAAGGCCAAAACCCTACCCCGATGCCTAACTGTTAACCCCTCAGCCCTAATTACGCCCATGAACCCCTAACCCTGACCGTGTCCTAACCCTGGTGCTGGGGGATCACAGGTGTTGATGAAATGGGTCTGTGCAGGATTCAGGGAATAGAAGAACAGAACAGACCTGTTGGTTTGGAGCTCGTCGAGTGGCTGTGATGTGGACGTCAGCTGCCACATAGACAGATGTATAGAACTCTATAATATAAGAGGGTGGACCAGTTATATAGAACTATATAACATCATATAGGGTGGACAAATCAGTTATATACAATGATATAACATCATATAGGGTAAAGTGACCAGTTATATAGAAGTATATAATATCATATAGGGTAAACAGACCAGTTATATAGAATTATATAACATCATATAGGGTGGACAGATCAGTTATATACAACGATATAACATCATATAGGGTAAACAGACCAGTTAAATAGAACTATATAATATCATATAGGGTAAACAGACCAGATATATATAACTATATAACATCATATAGGATAAACAGACCAGTTATATACAACTATGTAATATCATATAGGGTGGATTGAACAGTTATAAACTATATAACATCAAATAGGGTAAACAGACCAGTTATATAGAACTACTGTATATAATATCATATAGGGTGGACAGTGTTGTCTGTATTGCTTTAGCATTTGCTGCTCGCACTGAATGTCATGGGAGTGAGGACTAGAAAGATTAGGATGTAGTGTGTGTCCTTGTGTGTGCGTGCATGTGTGTTTTGTATGTCCTTGTGTGTGTGTTTTGTATGTCTTTGTGTGTGTGTGTGTGTGTGTGATTTGTATGTCTTTGTGTGTGTGTGTGTGTGTGTGTGTGTGTGTGTGTGTGTGTGTGCGTGTATTTCTTTCATGTCAGACAGACTAAGAGAGGAATGATATTGTTGGAGCATGTATTTCACCTTGAGTGGTTTTATGAGTAGATGAGAGGTAGGACTCCATTAAGACCCCCCCCCCCCCCTCTCTCTCCTCTCCTCCCACTCTCTCCCACTCTCTCCCACTCTCTCTCTCTCTCTCTCTCTCCCACTCTGGCCGCTCTCTCGCCCTGGCCCTTTTAAGAGCTTGTCACTTTTACAAATCAACTCTAAGAGCTCTGAGAGCAGCTCGCATTCAAATTGAAAGCCGTGGCATTATCTAGCTTAATTTTAAATGTCTGTTTAAGTCCCGTTCCTCACCGCGTGGCCGCCGCAGTAAACACCAGCCTCATCCTTTATTTATGCGCCAACATCAATTGTAGTGAAAACTCCTGAATTATTGATGCTAAAATGCAATCTGAATATTGGTCCTGGTGCCTTAATTATAGGGCAGAAGGAATTATTAAATAAAGCAGACGCCTCCCTCAGTCTGGGGGGTTCTGTGCGCCGCGGTGGTGAATTACCCTGCTAGCAGAGCACGGCTACACTCAGAAGACGTTTATTTCTTGTAGTTCGGTCTGTGGAACATCACATTAAAATGCTCTTAAGGTGGTCACATGTTAAGTGATCTTCAGCCTCTTTAGGCGCGGGAGGTTTGGCTGTCCTGGACAGAACACTCCCGAGTTCTGCTCCGGTTGCCCACGAGTCGGTCAGGTTTTTAGTCAGGTTTGTGTTTAAAGACATGGGCGGGGGGTGGGGGGTGCAGGGGTGCAGGGAGCAGTGCATTATGGGAATAATCACTGGAGGAGTCTGTATAGCTCCACACCCGTGGGCCATCATTTGTCAGGTAGCACCGTGGTAACCATGGTAACCGTGCTACCCAGCGGCCAATGGGGGCACGGCAGGAAATGATGACATGTTGCCCGCCAGCTGTGGCGTGTCAACACGCTCTGTCCACTTGGCTTCAGTTTATTATTGTTTCTTGAGGCAGAACATCGGCATCATTACCGCCACGGCCGTCGCCATTTTCGAATGTCCCGTGTCGCCCTTGGGTGGCGTTGTCATGAGCAGTCGCCATGCCAACAGGGGCCGCGGCAACGCGGCGCCCGAGACGCGTTGAAACACTCGCTGGCGGTATGTTAGCGTCATCATGCATCATGCGTGATGCACGATGATGCACAAGGGGATACATGCTTGGTGTGGATGGTCTTCCCCAGTTGGGCTGGAACCCCTAACCCTACCAATGAATGTTCATATGAATACATATGATACATAAACTATACATATACTGTATATATATATATATATATATATATATATATATATATATATATATATATATATATATATATATATATGTATACATTAAACCGTAAAAGATGGCCATAGATAGAAGTCTGGGCAAGGTGATTTACAGTACGGCATGCTGTAAGTACGGTATGATGCGGCTCCATCCTCCCCAGACTTGTTTGCGTGGAGAGGCGAGGGCTTCTCGAGGCAGAGGTGTGGCTACGAAGAGCTAAAGCAGTTGGCTTTGATGCTGTTATTATTATTACTGTGATGGTTCATATTAGCATCATTACTGTCATCCCTGTCGCCGTGAGTCTGAACGTTTACGTTGAGGGCTGAGTGAGACTGCTGCTGTCTTGGTTATTGTGCTTGATTGTTCCTCCACACTCCTCTCTAATCTCTCCGTTCAGGACGGCCGAATCCCCGCCTCACACGACCCTGGAGACAGTCTCCCAGCATCAGGCTTTTTAATTAGACCCCCAAAGTTGGAGTTTGCAATTACTAACAGACTAATAGACGGCCTCCCAGTGAGTTTCCTGAGGAAGGGGAAGCAGATTATCCCTTAGCGGTGCGGAAAAAAAAAGGCCAAAGAAAAGTAGTTTGAGCGTCGCAGTGAGCCAGACAGATCATTGTCTGTTCTCTCGTAATGCGAGGAGGGGCTGCGGGGGCGACGGCCACAGATGGCTTCCATGGCCGCCCTGATCAATAAGCAGGAGAACGGCTGCGGCTCCAGCCAGCAAGGGAACCAGAACAGAAACCGCCGTCAACCAGAACCAGCGCGCAGAGCCGCTCGGCTTCCACGCCGGTGCCGTGGGCCGACGCCCCGGGGGGGGGGGCCGTCAGGTCGTCGCGACGCGAGCCTCCCCATGTCCCTGTGACCTCTGACCTCTGAATTGTTTCTCCGTCTCCGCCCCAGGTGTGTTAGAGATGGAATCCGGACAGGAAGCTGGAGGCGTGCCTTCATTTTAAGCCCCTCCCCCCTCCACCATTGTTGAACCCATGACGACGACGACGACGGGGATCAGCAACCCTGGGAAAACCACGCCCCCCCTTCATGACCTCTCCAGCTCCTCATCTCTCACACAGCCGCCCCCTCCTGGCTTGGCTTGCCTCCCCGACACGGGGGACAAAACTCCTGCAGACGCCCGCAATGTTGGAGCGCCCCAGGGTCGCCCCGAACCCCGGAGCCCGGGACTCCGGTCGGAATCCTCCCGAGAACTTTGGCGGCGGTCCGCGTGGAGGACGGCGCTCGGTCGGAGGGAGGGGAGGAGAGGAAGCGAATGCAAGCTTTCAGAATTTGGCATTCGCACGTTTGTTTAGAAGACATTTCCGGGGAAGCAGGACCTTTTTAATTTCCCTCTCTTCGTTTTCTATCCTCGATTCCCGACAACATGTTGTTTCCACTTTCTATATTTTAAATGTTGTAAACGGGATGTGTTTCTTCTTTCAGTCGTTTATATATATATATATATCCACAAGGTATATATATATATCTATATATATGTAGGGGGTTTTAAAAAAACTAAAAAATCTGTGGCTTTTCGTGGGAAACAAATGACGGACACTCTTGGTGTATTTGTAAAGCTATCATGTATGTACAGTATGCATGTCAATGTCGTTGTCCAAGCGTGGTTCCAGTACACGTATCCCTCCGCACCGAGCCCCACCACTCCCCCTGCCCCCGCAATAAACCTCTGCCTGTGGCAAGCTGAAGAAAGATAGTCCTTTCATGCTCATGTAGAAACATATAAATGCTGAATGAAAGAAATTTATTTGTGATATTTTCCGAGACATTTGCTCCAGTACGGTGTATTTAATAAAATAATAAATAATGATAAAAAAAAAAACATTTACGTTTTTTGTTGGGCATTGTAATTTGAGCAGGTTGATCTGTATTAAATAATAGCATCATCTGAGCTCTCACATCTGTGATTCCATCTCCAACCATATGTACCTACACGCACCTGTTAACATTTGTTGATATATCGATGGCGAAAGGGAAATATATTTTTAAGTGTCCTTAAAAGCCCCAGAAGGTGTCATTAGCCAAGAGTCTCAGAGCAGCACTCCCTTGCGAAGGGCTGTTCTCTGTGCTCAGTAACTGGTGTCAGAATTAATATTCAACATGCTGCCTTTCACTGTCACTTCCCTGCATGGCAATTATCAGTGGCCATGATGAGCGTCTCACTGGAAATGGATAAACATGCATCTTCTCTTTGTGCTCACATGAGCGTTTGCTATTCATCAGCCTAATGCTCGACAGAAATAGAGAAAAATGTCCCTTTGAAGATTAAATTACTGTAGAGTGAGAGCCCTCTCTCTCGCTCTTCTCTTCCTCTCTCTCTCTCTTTCTCTCTCTCTCTCTTGCTCGCTCTCTGGCGCGGACAAATTGAAAAGGCTATTTGCAGAACAAATTGGTGTTTGAAGTCATTGCTAGACCTAATAGGTCTGAAGGAGCACCCTTGTAATGGCTGCTAGGCCTGTCTGGGGTGTTGGGGCTTTCCACTAGCCTGTTCGCTAATATGTAGGCTACTGCTAATAGGCGGGCTATGGCCCCAAGGCAAAATCAACCCACATCATGCAGATACACAGAGAATGAGTTTTTGAACATTCAATTCCATTGTCTGAAAAGGCTGCCAGAATGATTTGATCTGCTTTGATTGGATGCGAGTCGAGTTCCGACCGGTAGAATTAAAATGGAGTGCAGCAGGCTTCGAGGAAAGGGTAGGGTTGTGACCTCACAACCACTTGTATTCATTTCAAAAGCTGGTTGCAGCAAAACGCAACTATTTGTGTTGAGAGGTGAAGACACAAAAGATAAACAACAAATTGTTCATTTAAAAACTCAAATGAAGGACAGTACAGAAGAGTCATTGATCTTCTTCGCATACAAATAAAATGTATCCCTTACAGTCAAGCCAGGGCTAATGGTTAGGGGGTGTGACTGTCAGCCAAAAGGGTTTGATTCCCAATGTCGTCAGTCAACCTGAAGGCAACCTGGAGCAAGATGTTCCCTCACCACCACTGCTCCTTAATGACCTGATTCTGAATACTGAAGTCCCTTTGGACAACAGCATCTGCTGGAGGACAAATTAAAACTACCATCATGTGCACAGGTCCCCTATGAACCAGCCCTATTGGTCCACAACAAGGTCCCCTCTTGGTAACTAACTAACGTTTTAATCATAAGCACTTAACTCCTAGCTTGCTAAGCATAAAACAGGTTGACTGGCTGTGTCCTTCAGCAAGGCAGCAGGCGTAGTGCTGAAGTGGCTCCCTGGACGCCATAGTGTGGTGGCCCATTGACCCGTGTACCGAGAGGCCCTGGTGAGTCAGAGGCAGAGGACAAGGCTACCCACGGGGGGCAGTAAACCCAGCTAACCTTGGTTAGCTTATAACGAGGCAGCCACAAAGCTGTGATGCTAACCTTGGTTAACTTATTGTGAAGTAGAGACAAAGCTGTGATGCTATCCTTGGTGAGCTTATAGCAGGGTAGCAACAATGCTGTGCTGCAAGCCTTGGATGACATAGTGAGGTAGACACAAAGCTCTGATGCTAACCTCAGCTACAAGACATGGTTATGGAAGCTAATGTTTCAGTGTTGCCAAAGGACATTCTAATAATTCTAGGGAACAATGGACACTTAGGTCCCGGTAAGGGAAGTGTAACATAAATCATTTGACAGGATGTAGTTAATGCCCAGTAAGCAAATGCACATTTAAAAACAACGCTAAAACTGAATCAGAACAGACATCCTCAGGGGGAGAGTGGTTGAAGGGCAGGGGTGCATGACATGGGGCCCCCATAAAACCCCGTGCATCGGCCCCTTGCAAAAATGCAACCAGAAATGTGTTAGCGGCCATGCGATGTGTTTGAGAGGATTTTGAGCAAGCGGTCGATTTTAAATCTTATCAAAGAATTTGGCGGCACCACACCCACTTCAGGAAAGCCTGCCCTGGAGGAGGTCATGTTCCTCACGTCATCATGCTCTTTCACTAAGACTAACCCTAACCATCTGCAGGGAACCTCAAGTTGACCCCATTGTTAGTCCGACTGTACGGCCCCACATGGTTCTCAATGGAGGGGCCTCCATTAGGAAACCCCCACATTCTCACACATGTAGGGACCCCTTTATAGCCCTGCATGACAGCTACCCACTGGAGGGGCACTTCTCCATTAGAGGACCACATGATAGGGCACGTGATGTTTTCCCACCTGTAGGGGCACCGTAATATAGCACCGCATCCCATCCTCTGCTAGAAAGGGCACTCTTTGGGACACTGTTGTGTAGGGGCGGCAGAGAGGGCACCTCATAATACACTA
>JAXIVH010000003.1:10358325-10463325 GCA_036785325.1 Urophycis tenuis | reverse complement strand
AGTACAACTTCAGTCGCCGCGGTAACCGTAAACAGCCGGCTCGCACCTCCCCACAACAGTCTGGCGAATCGCTCCTCGCGGCTGGAGCTGCAAGATTGCTGGAGTCTGAGACACAAACAACCCGGCGGCCCCCTCCTGAGGACCTAGAGGAGGCCCTCTGAGTGTCTGAAGACGCGCCCCGTCCGGAGGCATCTCTCGCCGACCGCCGAGCGACCCCCGCGGGGTTCCTCGTGCTACACCTGCCCCCGCGCCGCAACAAATCAACATTTGTCCAAAACAATCTCTGTAGAGTGGTCCCGGACGAGGATGGTGGGAGGACATTAGCGTCGGACATTAGTATTATTGCTGCTGGCTCCGGGGGGCCATATGTGTAGCGGACCGCGAGGTCAGCCCGCACCGAAGGTCACCTTTTTTCAGCTGAGATGATGAAGTGCTCCAGCCGTAATCAGATGAGACACATACGGCCCATGTACATAGCAACCCATTTATTTATAGGCCCCAAACCAAAATGACCAGTTGGTTTAATTTAATATCCAGCAATAGGATTATACGCAGAAACAAATTACCTAAGTGGGGGTACTCACATACCAAAATCTTTTAACAATGATGGAGACCATGGACATCATGTCTGCCCATGTTATTTCATTATCAGGATGCTGCTCCTGCCCCCCTCCCTCCCCCTCCCCCCCCCATCTGTCGGCTGGGTTCAGGACGGCATTCACGCCGATGCACAGGCTGTCGTCTAGAAGGTTCTGTGGAGACACGTGGCCCGAGCCAGTCCACGTCTCCACACCGGGTCAACACCAGGACCCCTCCCGGGGGTCCGGTTGGCGTGACTTGGGAGCTGGGAGACTTTGGGGGATGTGGGGGGGGGGGGGGGGGCTCGCGGAAGGGCCGTGACGGCGTGAAGGGTTTGGGTCACGGTGAGGGGTCGGGTGCTAGGACCAGTAACAGATCGCCTGGCGAAGGAGGCGACGTGTGCAGAACCTGAGAATCTGCGGAGGATAAAACATCCACATCAACATGAAACCATTTCTCCTTTGAGCAGGAGTCGAGCCGAGTGTGGGTTTTTTATCATTATTATTATTATTATTATTATTATTATTATTATTATCAAGGCATGCAATTAGACTTCAGCCTTAATATCTCATCCGCTGTCACATCTCCCAAACTACTCTGCTCCGCTTGCCAACTGCAATCAAAAATAACTCTGTCCCGTCGACTTAATGAAAAACAAGCACTTGGCTATAAACTTGTAGTCATCCTCTATCCAATCACATTGTCTTGAGTAATTAAAATGATTAGCTTAATTAGCTTAATTAACTAAATTTGACTACAGGACATGGCCATATGGTGAAGAAAAACAAAGATGGAAGCTAATTAAAGTTAAAATAATGCAGGTTTTAATTAACTCAACCCTTAGGCATCAACATTTTCAAATTTATCCAAGCTGATAATTAAAAAGTCCTTTTGCCCAAGCAACATTTCTTCTCTCAGCTAATTAAATCTGGAAATAAATTAGCAACATGACGCTCCAAATATTAATTCCTGCTAGAAGATGACTTCACTTCCTAATGAAATTAATGAGCTGCGCTGGACGTTCAGCCCGGGCCGTGAGCCGCCAGCGTGGCCCTGGTGTAATCTAGCGCGGGGCTGAGGGCCCCGGGGCGCACATTTACAATTGTAATGAAGACTCTTTAACTCTGTGGCTCTGCTAAAGCACCAAATGAACATGTAGATCTATTGATGCCGACGGCTGCCGCGCTTATAAAAGAGGGGTAGTGGGAGCAGCTAGTTACACAGAAGAAACTTTATTCTCCTCCCTGAGAGGAAGGCTGAGCAGAAGCAATATAGCCAGCGCGCTGCCAGCAGCTACGCCAAACCCAGCATCACCAGCCTGCATGCTTCCACGAGCTGTGGCACACGCCGTGCCAGCCTATTACAGACCCCACCGCCACCGCCACCACCACCACGCTTCCCCACCACCTCGCTTGGCAGCCCAGGGGAACGCCATTGTGGCGGGGCTGGAGGCGTGGGGGGGGGGGGCTGCAGTGCGACGTATGTGTATGCAGCATGGGAGCATCCATCTTTTATTGTCTCTTTATGCTATGGAGGCTCTGCAGTAAAACCATCCTCATTATCCACCATTACCCCTCTGTTTGAACAGAGAGACACACTGTCCAGCTAAACAAACTACAACACGCTATGCTGGGTGCTGCGCATGCTTTATGCTACGTGAAATATGGAACCCGGCGCTGTAATTAATGCGCCGCTGCATGGGGATTTATCGAGGTTTAAAAGTGCATTGGACACTAAAGTGTACCCGTTTTCATGACTTATAATATGCTCTAATATTTTTATATTAAGTACGGCCCGAATGTGGCCCTGATTTACTGGAATGGGACTGATCCATGTTATCATGCTGTGTTAACAGTACGTCTTGGTAAGTACTTACTAGTCTGAAATCATTTACCAAGTAAATGTACCATCTGACAGATCGCTATTAGCTCTGCACGCCGTTAGCAAGCTTGTTGGGCTCAGCTCTTAGCACGCTGGAATTAATGGGACATGTAAATACAAAAATTAAATGATGAATAAAATGTATTCATGATCAATTTATTAGATAATGTGTAATACTACTACTAATAACAGAAGGTGACTTGAATACTTTACAATGGGGGTGCAATGAGTAACCATTAATGAGCATTAGTTAAAGAAGTAATAACAATTTACTAACAATGACTTAACAGTTAATTTACTGTTAGGTACTTCAAGGGTTACCTTATGCCTAACCCTATGATTCTGCTTATTACGGCATGAACTAATTAGGTTACTAGATGACTAGTTAAATGTTAATTAACTATTCTTATTTTGGGCTTATACTGCATTAACTAATTAATGAATGGTTAAAATGTACCCTTATTGTATATGTTAGCTAATATGATTAGTACTAATAATGATAATAGCCTGCTAAATGCTACTTATCTCAATGTTTTTGCACTCACCATTGATTTTAAAGTCAAGGCTGTGTTTGCGACAACACCAATACATTGATTTTCATGTTCAAACTCTCCAGCGCTCATTAAAATGGTATTTGGTACAAACTGAAGCCTGATACTGCCTGATCACTGGCCTCTTTCTGCTCAAACTGGTCAGTGGACCGGTTTGTTTGTTATGGTGTCCCATGACACTTTATTAACCAATGACTTCTTCAGGGACATTCCTCAGCAAGAACTAGGAGGTAGAGAGTTAGAAGTAATGAAAATTCATTTTATTCATGCAGCATTTTTCGAGACACTTTACAAAGGCAATACAAGAGTAAAAAATGCAAAAATGATCACTAAAGTCATTAAATATTTAAAGCATCCAAATAAGAAGGCGGAACGAGGGACATAGGGCAAGGAGAGTTCGACACTAAAAGCTAATTTAAGGTGTCACTCATGTGTAACAAAAACCAGTGCTGCTGGTGGTGGTGAGTCCTGCGGTGGGCTCAGACCGCTCAAACTGTGTCCACGAGACGGACAGGGGGGGGACAGTCTGCCACCGCGAGAGAGGCGCTCACACTTTTGTTTGTGAATAGAAGTTTCCCCGATAAAAAAGTCCAGTGTCGTTAAAAGCGTGTATAATCATGTTTACTGGAGATAGAATGGTTTCAAGTCTGCGAGGGGACATCAAAATGTCGACTGAAAAAAAGCAGCTCTTTTGATTTTGTCAGCTTTTTTTTTTTTTTTTTTTAAATAATTCATGGCCTCCTCTGGCAGCCCTGACGGGGCACGGGAAGAACTTCTCATTCAGTTACGCGGTGCAGCGTTGACGGCCACAGCACGCCGCGCACGACACCCGGCTAACAGTGCAGCGCACGCTACGGTGTGCGCTGCCGACCCCAACCCTTTAATGTGCTGGTGTTTGGAGCCACATGTGAGGTTTTAAAATGAAGGTACACGCCTGGCGGGGGCCGCAGATCAGGCACCAGATCTGGCTGAAGAGCGCGGCTCCGCGCAAAGCTAGTTAGCGCTTCAAAGAGCCGCAGCCAGCGGCGACTCTCGCCATTTGGAAAGCAGCGAGGGCCCCAGTGAAGCCCCTCCTTAAGTTACATCTCGATGCCCCTAAACAGCCCAACTTAAACACCATTAAAACGAGAAATAAAAATAGTTGTTGTAATTTGTTGTTTGTTTTTTACACATTAGCGCAGCCAATCGCATAGCAGCCCCTCGCCCTTGTTACACTGTTATCTCTCTGAACAGAAGAGCTTTCCAGGCACCTCGTTGGAGTGCTAAAGTTGTTAGACGTGAGAAGAAAAACCTTTCTCTGTAGAGAAACCTCACTGCATAGACATACCAGGTGTTCTATAGAGAAACAAAGGTAAACTCTAAGTGTTCTGTACAGAGACGTCCAGGTAAAGTCTAGGTGTTCTGTACAGAGACGTCCAGGTAACCTCTAAGTGTTCTGTACAGAGACGTCCAGGTAAACACTAGGTGTTCTGTACAGACACGTCCAGGTAAACACTAGGTGTTCTGCAGAGGAACGTCCGGGTAAACACTAGGTGTTATGTACAGACACGTCCAGGTAAACACTAGGTGTTCTGCAGAGGAACGTCCGGGTAAACACTAGGTGTTCTGCAGAGGAACGTCCAAGTTGCTCTGAGAAAACGCATCATAACCACAGAGACTGCCGCAGAAGCATCGACAGATTCACCACAACCAAGCTGCAGTTCCCCCTGAACCCACCAGGGTCCCAGAAGACAGACATTCATGGGACATGGCGAAGGTCGACTTTGACTCCCACTAATATCAATGTGAGATAATGTAACGTGGTGCTGGTGACGCATCAGACACATCATGATTCTCTTCGAGGAGTTCTTCTCCCCTGTGTCTCCGACCAAGCGCCTCCTGGCCTACCTGAGACCAGACACCAAGGCCTGGACGTGGTTCAAGTACCTCTCTACCCACACAACCTCACAAGTACATCCAACCATCTCTCAGAGAGCAGACGGGGGGGGGGGGGGGGGGGGGGGGAGAGAGAGAGAGAGAGAGAGAGAGAGAGAGAGAGAGAGAGAGAGAGAGAGAGAGAGAGAGAAGAAAACACAAGAGATAAAAGTCTGTCTCTGAGAAATGAGATAAAGTTCTTATCTTAATCTAATGACTCCACGGGTTTAATTTGTCAGAGGCGGCGGGCGAGGAGGAGAAAATAGAAAGGGAAGGTTGTTAATAGGGACAGAGCTAGAGAGAGAGAAAGAGAGAGAGAGAGAAACAGGGAGGCGGCATGGCAGTGTGGAGATGTGTTTCTTTCAACGCAAGCGGTTTGTTATAGCTGTTAACGTTTGCTAATTAGCACCTTGTGGCCCTGCAAGTGGCTCCGTACTGTAGCAGCGCGGCTAACAGAGGGTATTTATAACCGTGCGCTGTGCGGGCGGAGCAGCCGATAAACAGCTCACTGTGGCCACTACGCTGATGAAAAACAAAACCAGCCGGGCCTCCTTTCGTGGACCTACTTCCCCCGGGATCCACGTTAAGGAATGCTGGTGTTTACTAGCTGAGCCGCGCACCGTTTCCCCCCCCGCAAGTCATTTGGTCAGATGTCTCCTCCTGCCGTGGACAACGTCTTCATGTAGGGGACATCAGACGGGTAACAACGTCTCCGGCGTTGATGGCTTTGAGGGGACAAACGACGAAGCGCTCAACGTGTGGAGTCTGTGCGCTGATTAATGTGATGTGCTCACGGAATTGTGATTCCTTTTTAATTAATGATAGAGTTAACAGCTCTGTTAATGCGTTCCCTCGGGAGCACGCTGCCAATGTCTGCCGTGAACAAAAGATCCCAGCTGACACGGGGCGCCAGGAGCCGCCCGCCAGGAGCCGCCTGCCAGCGCCAACCCCCTCCCCCCCCCCCCCCCCCCCCCTCCTCCCCCCCCCCCCCCCTCCGGGACGGAGCGGGGTTCCTCCCCCCCCAGGGACACGTGTGGAAGACGTGTGCGTGTATTTCAGGCGTGCCACTCAATGGAAGGACTGCACAAGTACAGCAGCGCTACAGGGGTCTAAACCTGAGCTATAGTGGTCTAGAGCCATAGCTCCAGTGGTCTAGAACAACAGCTGCAGTGGTTTAGAATCAGAGTTACAGTGGTCTGGAACCAGAGCTCCAGTGGTCTAGAACCAGAATTACAGTGGTCTGGACCCAGAGCTCCAGTGGTCTAGAACAACAGCTGCAGTGGTCTAGAACCAGAGCTCCAGTGGTCTAGAACAACAGCTGCAGTGGTCTAGAACTAGTGTTCCAGAGTTGGGGCTGTGGTACCATCAGTACAACATGGGTTTCAATTAATCCACACCAACATGTTTTCCTTTGAATATAATATTATGCATTTAGCATCATTAGTAATATTCAAGGCATTCCAAATTGATCAAACCTTATTGATCAGTATCAATCAACATCTATGTCCCCCTGGGGTATGCGTAGCCCTAGTTGGGACCTGTTGGTCCCAGAACAACCCTGAGGTCCACAATGAAACATCCATTGGATTACACGAGTTCATCTGAAATATCGTCAAAAACAGAATCTTTGTTTAATCAAATATGTAGGCATAAAATATTTTTATTCTATGTGTGAACATTAGGCTTTTGTGTTTTAATTAAAATGCAATGCTGATAGTCTGGCTGTTAACTTTAACAGTAATTAAAACACCTTCAAAATCCCCAAAGCACAATGTGTGTGCGTATATATGTGATAAAAACATGAGCATAGTCTAAGTTATTAGAATAGATCGTATGAACGACAATATGCGGTGTTGTTGAAGGGCCATCTGCAGTATATGAAATGGTTTTTCATCGTGAGCTGATTCTGTTCTCCCTGGTACTCCGCTGTGCCACCAGTCATAACACTGTCATACTCTCAAACAACACGCTCCCTCTCTCACACTGCAAAACCTCTGATTATCAACGCAGTCGTCCTCTCACTGATCAACAACATGTAGGTGGCATGCATGCTCAGTTACAGAGAGCGTTTGCCCGCGTGTCGAAGCAGGTTGCAGGGATGCCGGGAACGCCTGAAACAAGCCACGACGTCCTCACCGAAAAGTGTTGTGATTTAAATGTCACCTTGCGGGCGCAACACAGGCCCCGCCTCGCACCACGCGCAGAGCCACCGGCTGCATATTCCGCAAGCAGATAGCCCATAGCATAGACATAAGAGGCCGGCCTGTCCGCCGTGATGTACGCAGAGGCCCGCTATCTTCTCCAACACAGCCCAAGATCGGTTTGATATTTTTATTAACATGTCCTCAATCATAAATCACCAAAGTAGCGGCGGACCGAGCGCGGTATCAGATGACGGCGACAGATTCGGACGCCTGGCGTCCCGGGCTGAGCTGCGAACGCGTCTCCTGGTTTGGCCGCACGCGGCAGCACGCAAATGTAGTTGGCATTCCAACGTCACAATGGAGCTGAATACAATCTACATCCTATTATGTAAATGTGGGCTCCCCTCCACCACCACACCCCCCCCCCCCCCTCTCCACCCCACCCCCGTCAGGGTTTATCACGCCGTGTCGGCGGCACCCTGGCCGGACAGACCCTCAGCGCTTCCCGGGCGTCAGGCCGCGATGTCACATCCTGTCACAATAACCTCCACCATCAGCGCCGCCCGCTGCTCGCCGCGTCCTATCCCCCCATCGTCCTGGAGACGGACCGGCGCATCACCGGCCCAGCGGGGAGCCGGGACGTCCGTGTGCATCACCGTGCAGCGGGCGTGACTTTGCCAGCTAAAGTCCATCTTGTGGGTGCTAGTGCCCGTTGCAGCTGGCCTGGCATGTCGGCCGCAGCCAGCTGACCGTCAGCGGTCACACACACACACATGCACGCACACGCACACACACACACACACAGACACACACACACGCATGCACACACTGTCATGTCCTGGTGGTTTGCGCTGTGCAGCACAACTGTCACCCTGTTTTAACGGGCCGCGTGCGCTATGTGTAATTTCTTTAACGCGGGCCCGGGAAGATAGCCTTATCATCGCTGTAATGGCTGCCACATGCCACCCTGCATTGAGGCGCTCCCACAAGGACGCCCGTAATTCCTTTAATGTATTCCAGCTGAACAGCGGGGCGTCGACAGCAGTGTGTACAGATGGGGAACATCACCAGGAAGTCGCTAACCTTTTAGCTTAAAGACGCGATTTCACGGCTGTGATGCGTTTTCACGGTCAAGGTGCTTTTTGTGTTCCTCGCCAAGACCCGAGGAGGAGAGAGTCCTGCTCGGGAGCAAAGTTAACTTTTCAGCGAGGCCCCGCGGGCCTTGCATTTGGACTGGTCCAAAGTGTTTGATGTACGCGACGGACCAATCAGCTGGTCGCTTCAAGAAGAGAGGTTAGCACATTTAATAGTCTGTTTGTTTCTGCTTTTTAAAATGCTGTATCTCTGGATAGGGCCTCGCTCGGAGTCTTTGTTCTGCAGCCAATGGCGGTGGCGTTTGTTTGTGTTGGTGTAAACACCATCTGTACTCCGTTTAATCCCACCACCAGGTAGTCCGCTCTGAAGCCGCTCCCGCGCCGCTCGCCGCCCGGGCCGCCCGCCGCCCGCCGTCCTGGCCAGACCCGCGCGGCGCATCAAAGCCCTCGCTCCCGCTCACACGCGGCGCGGGGCTCCGCGGGCGTGATCACCTGGATCAAAGACGGGCCAGAGATCCGCAGCTCAGCCTCCCGATGGAGCCGGCCAATCAGGGCATGTCAAGCCCAGCCAATCGGCTTTGATCACATTAGCATCAGGCGTTCTGCCATAGTATTGAATTAAGATCTGTGCCCGGTGCATTTCATGCTAGTATTCTTTTTATATAATGTCCTTATCTTCTGTAGTCTTCCCCATTACTGTAATGCGGTTATGTCCCCACTGGTCATATCATCATATCATCAGCTCTTATTGTTCTCCGTTTAGAGTGCGCTACTTTAAAGGCTGCTCACATTAAATGACCAGACTGTGCCTTGAGAGATTGTGAAATATTGTTTTTTCTCATCTAGGAGTGGTGCATATGCCAAGGTCATATGATAAATTATGCTAAATATTGATAAACGGCCATTCAGAATATACTTCATTTATCTCCCATGTCAGGTGAGCCTAACGTGAGCAGATGTGTGTGGTTTGGTGTTCACAGGGAGGGCATGCAGACCCTTCATTCTGTGCCGTATGCGCAGCGAGAGGCTCATCACGGAGACGATGCACGTGAAACGCGGCCAGGCAGAACAACTTTATGCCTTAATGAGAATGTATTTTCATAAATACCGGAGATCAGGTGATCAAACAACCACGTATAAACGCATGCACTTTTTAAAGATAAAATTAAGTCACCTTTTTTTAAAGATTTTGCAGATTACACAGAACATGTGAATGATGTATATTAATTTGCTGTGTGTGTTGTTTGAGCTGAGGTCATATAGGCATCATCGTCATCACTTCTCCCTGCAGAGACGACAGAATGAGCTCGCGGTGCAGAGGAACATTCCAGACCCGCGACCCAAATGGCTCAGCCCCCCCACCCTCTCCCTCTCTCCTGGACCCCACCCCAGTGACCTTTCAGTGTGCCATTTGGTGTGAAGGTCTGTCAGTGGGCATCCATGTGAGAGTGCCCACTGGAGGTGGTGGTGGTGGTGGTGGTGGTGGTGGTGGTGATGGTGGTGGAGGTTCAGCCCCCCCACCTCTGGCTCCACCTGCCCCTCTCCCCGTCTGCAGTCTGCTGTGCCATGTGGAGCCCAGATGTGGCAGCCAGAATAATCTGCAGCCATGCAGCCATGGAAGTGTCCATCTGGAGCCCGCGTCGCGCATTAAGCCCCTGGAAGCGCTGGGTCGTGAGCCCTCTTTCTGTACGTTCCCGCACGTGGTTCTGGCATTTAGCAGAACCACCGCCGCAGATGTTCCTCAAGTAGGCCCCATGCAGAGAACCTCCGCACGACGAGGACGGTGTGGGTGTTGTAGAAGTGTCTGCCGCATGATGAACAGTCCCAGACAGGCCAGATAAAGTAGAAATGTAGCCCATTGAAAAATTATAAGCCTGTGTGTTTCTAAAAAATACGCTGTTGTCGCTTCTAAACAGCCTTTCAAAAAGGTACATAAATATGGTCTGAAAGTATCTTGTTTCTCTCTCTCCTCCTCCTCCTCCTCCTTTCTGTGGTCACAAAGAGGAGCAGAAGAGAGGGGGAGGGGGAGGAAGAGGAGGAGCAACAGGCGGAGGAGAAGAGAGGAGGAGGAGGAGGAGGACGCCTGGCGAAGCGAAGCCCGGTGGCGGAGCGTTTGTCTGTGACCGAGAGTCCTCTGAGGAGGAGCTGGAGGAGCGGAGACCTCTCAAAGGCAGATCTCAGCCAGGGCTCTTCACACTCCTGCTGCCCTGGGGGACCGGCAGGCGCAACGCGGCAGCGGGCCGGTGGAGCGTGCGACAGTAGCATGACGTCCATCCTATGGCCGTTGAAGCAAACCCTCTCTGGCTATCACTCCAAAGCAAGCGCTCCACTCCAAAGCATTTCGCCGCTCGCCGCCGTGTCGGCGGCTGGCTCTGGGAACCCATCGGGGGGGCCGGGAACGTCGTGTTTTTAAACTCGGGGATGTGAAGTTAAACAACTGTTCTCCATCTAATTGTCCACTTGTTGAATATGCTCCGACAGTGCCAGGTAGTGCAGCGAGAGGCCCTGGGGCTCTTCAGCCGCGCTCCGTGCTCTGCCTGTTCATTGTCGGGTGGGTTCACCCCCCCCCACCCCAAGTAGGTTTGGTTTGGGTTTTCGTTGGTGGGTTTCTGTGGTTCTGCGTTCTGTACAGCAGCTGTAGTGCCCTGCCCACCACACCACTTCACAGCCTATTCAGTTAGCAGAGAAGGCCGGGTTGACGGAAGCATAATGGAGATGATGAGATGCACAAGGACAGGTGAGACTAATCAGAGAGGCTCCCCATTGTCTGCCAGTGAGCATCATTACAGCGCGGGAGAGGGGGAGGGAGGGAGAGAGGGAGGGAGGGCGGGTTTCACTTCCCTCTGAACTCTGCAACACAGAGAAGCATCTCTCTCCCTCTGGGTGTCACCTGTATCTCTGATTATACCCATACTTATTGGATTATTTGGTGATATTTAACAAAGTGACAAAGAAAGTTGTGGTGGATCTGCGCGGTTACTCCGCGAGAAACAGCCTACTTTTTATTCAAGTGGTTTTAAAGGGTTCCTACACTCTGCACTGATCTGAGTTTGGTGCCCCCTGCAAGTTATAACCCACCTGCCATGGTGACCTGGAAAAATTATGTTTTCTATTTTACCTCGATACTTCAAATCAGAGGATAAGATCAAGATGTTTTGTGAGAGGTTTAAAAGGCAGCACAAACACAAACGCCTCCAGAAAGAGCCCCTCAGCCCTTCTCTATATTAAGTGTATTCAATAAAACTGGCATTTTGACCCATCTGACCTCCACAAAAGTTTGTTGTTGTGTCTAAACCCCATCTGACAGGTATACGTTTCCGAACCCCCAGCTCACAGCTGAGATGAAGGAGGACTGAGGGGGACCGGGGCTGCTTCAGACTCTACGTGTACCCCCCGGCCCCATAGCACCCCGGTCGGAGCTAACCACTGGGGCACACAGAGAGGACTCCTCAGTGAAGGACACAGGGAAGGTCGCAGGATAACTCCACTAGGAGACCGACTGGAGCCCTCAGGCTAACCATTTAAAGTTAGTGCAATTAACAACATCCCTTGTATTAATTTCTCTTTAGTATCCAGCGGCTCTCTTTTTCTCTCTTTTAGAGAGCCACTGGATTGGGGGACAGTCCGTCCCACGGCCACTTGTTTTCTGTTGCCTGGGAATTATATAAGCATTACATCGTTAGCTAAACACGAAACATGAGGGAGACTGTTTTGAGTCGAGTTTGCTAGCAACACGGTGTAGCTAAACAGGTCACCGTGGCGCGGTGCACTTTGCTAATTACCAAGCAACACACAGGACTAGCGTATTAACTGGCTAAAAAGAGGTACGCATCGCAGTTAGCTTCAGTTTGCTTTTTTTCTGTTAAAATCCTCGGGGAACTGCTAACTGACTTCCCAGGAAACATCATGTGAATAAACAAACTCTGATCTGTATTTTTCCCATTGGTGAATCCATCAACTGATACTCGTGACGAAGCATACGATGATCAAAGGTGCGAGCTGTCTCCAGGTTTACTCCTTCAGTTATAAGCTAATCCAGCATGACGTCTGTGGCCAGATAGCCGTCTTCTCATTTTTCATATCAGTCCAGACGATCCTCATGCTGTAAATATTAAGATGTGCTCCTGCATTGGAACAGAGAGCCCACCAGGGAAAGGGAATGGGACGCGTTTGATTTGTGTGTTTGAATTAATACATCATTGATCACATGAATGCATGCTGGATCACATGAATACATCCTGGATCACATGAATACATTCTGGATCACATGAATACAGTGCATCCTGGATCACACAAATACATACTGGATCACATGAATACATACTGGATCACATGAATACATTCTGGATCACAAGAACTTATCCTGGATCACATGAATACATCCTGGATCACATGAATACAGTGCATCCTGGATCACACAAATACATCCTGGATCACATGAATACAGTACATCCTGGATCACACAAATACATACTGGATCACATGAATACATACTGGATCACATGAACACATACTGGATCACAAAAACGCATCTCTCATCCCAGCCCAGCCTCCTTGACACGGTGCCTTTGTTCAGCAGCATTCATTCAGGAGCACGCCGTTGTCCCAAAACGTTCACTACCCCTCGGATGACCGCATCACCTCCCTCCAGACGGTAACTAGCTGGCGGGGAGAATCAGCCCTGCAGATTAGAATTGATGCATTTTCCCTGCTTACTACATCTATCATTTGGTCTTATCAAAGACCATCGGAGCAATTTCCCTCCCTTAATATAGGCTTGATGGGAGAAGGAAATCCTCAATTCTCACAGAACTGGAAAACACATTTCTCGCGTTGCTCCGCAGTAACTAAACTGTCAGCCGATAAGGCAGCCATCGGTATCAACTCTTGGGGTAATTCATCTCACAATCTTCCCTCTTGTATTCTCCTTTGTAACAGCTCGGAAAAACCCAGTCCTCCGCTCGCACGTGTCTGCCACCGCTCCACCCTCCTAATGGAAAACCCCAACGTGGGGTGGAGGGGTTAAATCTGTCCCCCCCGCGTGCCGCGGCACTCGGCCCTCAGACCGGGTTTATTAAGGACCTCAGACCAGTTCATTAAGGACCTCAGACCGGTTCATTAAGGACCTCAGACCGGCTTCATTAAGAACCTCAGACCGGGTTCATTAAGAACCTCAGACCGGTTCATTAAGGACCTCAGACCGGGTTCATTAAGGACCTCAGACAGGTTCATTGAGGACCTCAGACCGGGTTCAATGAGGACCTCAGACGGGTTCATTAAGGACCTCAGACCGGTTCATTGAGGACCTCAGACCGGGTTCATTGAGGACCTCAGACCGGGTTTATTAAGGACCTCAGACCGGTTCATTGAGGACCTCAGACCGGGTTCATTGAGGACCTCAGACCGAGTTCATTAAGGACCTCAGACCGGGTTCATTCAGGACCTCAGACCGGGTTCATTAAGGACCTCAGACCGGCTTCATTAAGAACCTCAGACCGGGTTCATTAAGAACCTCAGACCGGTTCATTAAGGACCTCAGACCGGGTTCATTAAGGACCTCAGACAGGTTCATTGAGGACCTCAGACCGGGTTCATTGAGGACCTCAGACCGGGTTCATTGAGGACCTCAGACGGGTTCATTAAGGACCTCAGACCGGTTCATTGAGGACCTCAGACCGGGTTCATTGAGGACCTCAGACCGGGTTTATTAAGGACCTCAGACCGGTTCATTGAGGACCTCAGACCGGGTTCATTGAGGACCTCAGACCGAGTTCATTAAGGACCTCAGACCGGGTTCATTCAGGACCTCAGACCGGGTTCATTAAGGACCTCAGACCGGTTTCATTAAGGACCTCAGACCGGGTTCATTAAGGACCTCAGACCAGGTTTATTAAGGACCTCAAACCGGGTTCATTGAGGACCTCAGACCGGGTTTATTAAGGACCTCAAACCGGGTTCATTGAGGACCTCAGACCGGGTTCATGGAGGACCTCAGACCGGGTTCATTGAGGACCTCAGACCGGGTTCATTGAGGACCTCAGACCGGTTCATTGAGGACCTCAGACCGGGTTCATTGAGGACCTCAGACCGGGTTCATTAAGGACCTCAGACCGGGTTCATGGAGGACCTCAGACCGGGTTCATTGAGGACCTCAGACCGGGTTCATTAAGGACCTCAGACCGGGTTCATTCAGGATCCCTTGTACCAACATGCGGGGCAGCCATGTCATGGAAAGGCCGCGGCGTGTCTACAGCCTGGCGCCAAACCACAGCATACAGTGTTTGGGGGGGGCACTCACACAACCGGGGTCCGACGCCAGCGCTGCGGTGGCCCACGTCACCAATCACTTCCTTTTAAACCACCAATCACGTGGCTTTAAACCACACAGGGAGGCCAACACAACACACACACCCCCTCCTAACCCCCCCCCCCCCCCCCCGCCCACACACACACACACACACACACACACACACACACACGCACACACATGCTGCCTTATCTGTCAACGCTGCTTAACTAATGTAATTAATGACTTCATTAACATTTCCGTAATCTATTTTAATAAATCTAACGCGGCCTGACGAGGGGGGGGGACCTGCGGGCCATGTCCTTCTGCAGGCCAAGGAAACTGATTGGGTGACAGCTCAGGCCCAACAAACGTCACGTGACTTCATGGACGTGTCCAATAGGAGCGCAGCAGCAGATGCCATGATACAGTATATCCTAATAGATCATAAATACATCAATATATATAGAGGCAGGTAGATATAGATATTCATGGCTCTCGACAAATAGACAGATGGCTTACCCATCTCACTGTAATGATTATACATTATAAAGATTATAATTTCATGAAATGGGCACAACAGAGATATCATAACTAAATATATCTACTGTATATAGGTCTAGATCTAAACAGCCAGCTCTACAGAGACAGATGGTCTGTCGAATTATTCTGATTATATATTTTAATGAATATGATTATCTTGGCAAGCCTAAAATCTGTCAACATGAGTCAACAACTCCACGTTGTTTAGTTGCTACATGGATATACTGTAGAGCTATTTATGATGGATAGATTTATTAGAGATAGATAGAAAACGCCTTCCCCCCCAGTGGCTGAAGGAGTGGGGCGGGACTGCACGTGGGGGTGACTGATGTGTGTGTGAGGTGGAGACACAATACTAGTATTACTAGTACACACCATTACTGTGGATAAGATGTTTGATAGCACATCTTTCATTTGTGAGTAATGGCAGTGTGCGGTTAGTGGTCAAGGTGTTCCACTCCCAGATGTAAAGGTTCTGGGTTCGACCCCTAATGTCCTCAGTCTGACTGTAGGCATGCCCCAGCAAGATGCCCCCTCACCCTACCTGCTTCTTGATGAATGCATGAACGCGTCTGATTACATTGTAAGTCACACTGGGAGATCCCACAGGTTCTGCTCTAGCTCCGATCACATCCCACCGGCACCATGGTGGTGCGTAACCTTAGTGATGTGTAACCTTGGTGATGCGTAACATTGGTGATGCGTAACCTTGGTGATGCGTAACATTGGTGATGCGTAACCTTGGTGATGCGTAACCTTGGTGATGCGTAACACTGGTGATGCGTAACACTGGTGATGCGTAACCTTGGTGATGCTTAACTGCAGATTACATAACATAAGGTGACGTGAGGCAGCTCATGCTAGTGAGCTGTTGGTGTAAAATTGCAGATTACAGTCATCGCTGGGCGATGTCTGGCACCCTGATTTTTTTTTCTTATCTCATCTCATCTTATATTGCCTTATCTCATCTATTATCTCATCTTATATCTCATTTCATCTCTTTCAAGAGAAAACAGGCCTCTCCAGTTGTCATTTCGCCGTGCGTCAGCGTTGGTCTGAGCACAGACGATTCTCCGGTCCAAAGACACAAACTGGCCAAAAGCTTTCAGACGACTGCATTTCACCCCAACTGTTGATCTTCCCGGGCCACGTGCCCCTCTGAGCGAGCCAATTCCCCGTCTCCCAATTACACATCGCAGCACGGCCGTGCGGATAAGGGCTGCCGCCATGGCACGTAACCATGGAAACCATATCATTAATCACACGTACGTGCCCCCCCCCCCCCCCCCCCCCCCCCCGCCTCCCCTCCAAATCACTTCATGTGAGAAGTTAGGAGCCAAACCATCGCCAGCGGCCCGCCGTCTGCTGGGCGGGGATGGAGACGACTGGGCTCCTCCTGGGTCTGGCAGGACGCTCGCCACCAGAGGGATGTTGAGAGGAAGGATCTCTCCGCGGCCACTTAGCCTGCGGTTCAAGATAAATGTGTCTGGGGGATGTTCGACGCCGTGTTCACCACGATAGCGACGGAAAGCACAGCAGGGCCGCAAACAGTCAGTCGATTCATCGATGAGTCGACACACGGAAAATGTTTCAAATCTAATTTTGACGACTGACTCATCACTTAAAGTCATTTGTCAAGTAGAAATGCCAAACAGTTGCCGTTTCATGATTCCCGAAAGGCAATTGTCTGACATATAAAGGGAGCAAATTTAAGAAATCACTTTGGACTCTTTTAACTTGTGATGGGCATTTGTGCATGAACCCATGAATAATATTCATTAGATTGACCAAATATTAAATATTTGTTAGCTGTAGCCCTAAAACACAGACAAACATTTTCAGCCGTTGACCTCTAGTCGACTCATGAAAAACACAAATATGGATGAGTGTTCAATGGGAGTGTGAGAGTTATTTTTACAAAGTAATTAACTGTTACAGTTATATGTATTAGTAATGTGATTAGAACGTATTAGGAAATTGCAACAGATTACAGTAATCTATTTTTGTAATCAGATTACAGTTTTCAGTTTCATGCCATATGTTGCAGTCCAGTTCACATTACATTACGATACATTTAGACACAGAATGCACCACTCACATGCTACATCTTCACAAAACATAAACTACTTTATATAAGTGATGTTTAAGAGAAAGGAGCAGGACAGAGAGAGAGAGAGATGCAGAGAGATACAGAGACACAAAGAGACGGAAAGAGACAGGCAGAGACAGAGACGGAGACAGACAGACAGACAGACAGACAGACAGACAGAGTGTCAGGGGTGTGTGATTCTGGTGACTTACATCTTTTAAAAACACATCCGCTGAGAGACTAAACAGAGTGAGAATATAAAAATATAAAGTTATCCATGGGGGCAATAATTAAGCAATAAAAGGTGTCTATCTCTAAGTGTGGGAGCTTTTAAACGCGTTATTGATGTACTGCAAGGTTCAGATGATGATTCATGTGAGCCGTGGAAGAAGAGCAGGAATGCACTTAAAGTCTCTTTACCCGAGCCTGCACATAAACATTAGCTAACACAAACAGATGGGTTAATAGATATTTCACTGGGGAAATACTGAAGATGATAAGAGGAATGGTGTGGGGGAGGGGGGGGGGGGGGGGGGGACAGACAGCTGCCATTATAAGGCTCATGGGTGGCAGGGGGCGGGGGTGGTAGTATGTTCACAGCCTGCACTATAAGGCTTGCATCCCAAATAAAAGGCTGGACTACACCACGTCTCTGAAGCACCGCTCTGCTGACCACAGAGGAGCCATAGAGCCACGCTGGCTTCGCTTTAACTCCATGAAGGCAGATAACTTTATTGATATCTAAGAGACGAGACAGCACAGGACAGTACTAGAACAAAATGAAACACATAGACGAGTAGTAACAATGCAAAAGTTAATAGATAGATTAAATAGATAACATTATCAACATACACACCGTGTTATAAAATATGCATTATTCACTTGATCATACCTAAGTGACTCCAGTATCTTCAGTCGTCTAAAAGTGCATAGAGCAGACTGCTGGCCGAACATGCTGTAAACAATGAGCTGGCACAAGCTTCAACTTAAAAAGCTGTTCAGAACCTCCAACCAGAGGGTCAAGTGTGTTTGAATTCAGAACCTCCAACCAGAGTCAAGTGTGTTTGTTCAGAACCTCCAACCAGAGGGTCAAGTGTGTTAGTTCAGAACCTCCAACCAGAGTCAAGTGTTATTATGTTCAGAACCTCCAACCAGAGGGTCAAATGTGTTTAAATGTTCAGAACCTCGAACCAGAGGGTCAAGTGTGTTTGTTCAGAACCTCCAACCTGAGTCAACTGTGTTTATATGTTCAGAATCTCCAACCAGAGGGTCAAGTGTGTTTAAATGTTCAGAACCTCCAACCAGAGGGTCAAGTCAGAACCTCCAACCTGAGACGAGTGTGTTTATATGTTCAGAACCTCCAACCAGAGTCAAGTGTGTTTAAATGTTCAGAACCTCCAACCAGAGGGTCAAGTGTGTTTAAATGTGTGTTAAAAGGTCATAACCTAGACAAGTAGATGGATGATAATGAGTCAAGATAACGGCCACTCCCAGCAGCTCTCAGTGGAGGTGGATTCATTAATAAATCCACTTCAACACAGAGAGAATAGAGCAGGGGTTCACAACCTTGCTTGCCCTTTGATCCCATTGTTAGATGTGAACATCTTTCTTGTTAAAGTTTTGTGTCTCTGCTCCCACACACATCGTTTTAAAGTGATCAGTGTTCCGGTGAACATACAGGCACCAGATTAATAGCAGTTTGCTTTTTTGTATGTACAGAACCTTAAGAGACCTTCTGAATATTTAGAGATATTGTTTTACTTTGAGATGTATCATAAAATATCAACAGCTTATAAATCAGCAATCTCTTTCAATATGCAGAGTGAGGTCCTGATCGAGAGGTGGGGAGCCCCAGGAACAGAGACCCCAGCAGCATGGAGGATCCATCCCCAGGTGGCGGGGTTTTCCCTGCATTCATCCAGCCCAGACCTCCGTAGCTCCAGCGTGGCTCGCAGAAACATTCCCCCCCCCCCCCCCCCTTAAAATAAACAAACCTGCCTACCAAAGTGACCCGCCCGCCCTCCCTCCAGGCCCGGTCTGGACAGCAGAAGTAGCACTCAGCACTAGAGTGCTTGAAAAGTGTCCGGAATTCATCCGCAGACGCGTACCCGGCCTCGCGCGTTCCCAAGGCCGGCCCTTCATTAATTAGGGTCTCTGTGCGCCAGAGCTATCTGCAATGTTTAAGGGTAGGGCGAGCGCGGCAATAAGTGGTTGGCTGATAACAGAACGCATCCATCTTCATTATTCAGCTGCCCGGCGTCTGGAATCCTTCCTCACAAGCGCGCCATGTCAGGGGCTTCTAAGGACCCTCGTCTTGAACCTTTACCTCCTCCTTCTTCTTCTGCATTTCAGTCGCTGATGAATTCACTTGGAGGGTGGAGTGGACTCATTAGGGTTATCTCTCGGTGGCCGGCTCGCGCCTCTCTCTTCAAGGTGAAACAGCTGTGGGACATAATGAAAGCCACACCAAGGAGCGTGGAGTTTCAGATTGCTAACTGGTTTGAGTAAACACGCCGTGGGCTTATTGGTGGGATATTAACTCGGCCAAATATGACGGCTCACCTCCCCTCGTATGTAAGGCGATAGTCTGGAGCGAGGAGAGCTGCGGTCTTTGATGCTAAGTCATTCTTAATGTGTCTGGTCAGGGGGAGGATAGCTTAATGATGCGGACACAGCCTATCTCTTATTTTAACCTAAACCAACAGCAGCTGCATATCAATTTGAACCAAACCAGGGGCGATAATGACAAACTGAAGTCACTCAGCCCTGAAGCACCTCGACAGCACTGGATCATTGGGAACATTTGGACATGGCAGGCTTCTTAGAGATTTAGAGATAGTTGTTTGCAGTTCAGGGCCTATAAACTGTGCCATTCAAAATAAAATCAATACAACACAAATACTGTACATCTCACCATTGCTGACAGATGTGATTGGATAAATGTGGAGATAAATGTTTTCGCTAAACCAAAACCCCATGTTTTCCATCTGTGAGGAGGGGAGCCTGAAAAGGTTGAACTCCCAAGGTAACAGCCCTTGAGAGCTAATGTGTTTCTATACAGTCGTTACAATGAGGCCTCGTCTTTGTCATTTTGAAACAGGAATGAACGGCAGTCTATTAGCAGGGAATGTGTAGAGCTGGTCAGTTCTTAGGTTTAGATTACTGAAAGCCCTTGTACGTGTGTGAGTGACAGTCCTGAAAAGGCACATTTAATTGAAGCTGTTAGCGTAGCATTCATCACTGTGCCCTGCAATTTAGCCATATCAAGGACAGGCCCATTCCATTCACGCTAAAAGCGTCTCGAAACATTCAGGGTATCGCTCAGACAAATCGATGATCTATTAGGGAGCGAGAGAGCAGCGTGTGGAGACAGACTGCACTGTACTGCCGCTGTCTCTACAGGAAGGAAGGCAGAGAGATGTGTCAAACACAGACAAGTGGCCCTCCTATCACAGAGTGGTTCAGCTGTAATGGCTGCAAAGCTTCAGGAGGAATTCATTTCAGAAGCAGTATTACAGCAAACAGCTTCGGCCCCAGTTTGAGCTTTAGATGATGTGATTTGTGTACGTTGCATATAGATGTATGTAAACATAAGACAATGTATACCTTATATAAGTGACAACAAAACAAAGGGGTTTGGTTTTTGTCTTCATGTTTTGTGTCCACTGTTCCTTGGTAAACAATATGGGCTTGTTTGAACAAACGTTAAAACTATGTACAATTAACATTAAGCCGTGCTTACAGAGTGATACAGGCAGATATACTACAGCTGCTATCTAGGACACTAGTATGCATACGGGTCCTCTCGTCACCGACCTGACTTAAGAGCGTGTATTTGTATTTAATCTAATCTATTGTTTTTTTATTGTGTATAGAATTTAGCCAGGCTCTTTACTGCTCATCTATCCCCTGCACTGCTGGTCTCTGCGAATTTCTCCTACGGGGGATTAATAAAGAAATATCTTATCTTATCTTATCTTATACATATCGCTATAGAAGAGGGCAGGGCCATGAACACTACCAGCCAATCACCAGCCAGTGGCTCAGGATTGGTATGTTTCTGGCAGGTGTAAATAATTGCAACATAATTCAAATCTATAGTCCAACAGCCTGAGAGTGAACTGAAAGCTCAAACCACAGCTCAACAGAAGTTACACTGTGTGGACAATGGTTTAGGAAGATGAGGAAGACATTGTTTGAAGAAGAAGCTGGTAACAGCTGGTTGAGGAAGACATTGGTTTATGAAGAAGCTGGTAACAGCTGGTTGAGGAAGACATTGGTTGATGAAGAAGCTGGTAACAGCTGGTTGAGGAAGACATTGGTTGATGAAGCTTTTTGAGGAAGACGTTGGTCAGGGAGGAGCTGGTAACGTTGGTTGAGGAAGATGTTGGTAACAGCTGGTGAGGCCCAGGCTGCAGTGCGTTCATTACATGCTGGTGTTTTATGGTTCTGACCTTTCCGTAGCGCAGTGATCATTCAGAGCAGAGGGAGCCGGCCTTTTGGGAATATTTAGACGAGGGGAGGCAGGAAGTAGGACACTATTTATCTAATCATTATTAACGAGTGGACAGTTAACCCAAATACATTTTACATCCTTCTCCTGACTAATATTCCCCCTGGTTTGTTGACACATTAGCTAAATCAGTTGTTTAGATGCAAGGCTTTGGTTGGCTGTGGCGTTGTGGTTCCAGCAGCCAAAGGGTGCAGGAGGATTCACTGCTCGCAGCGAGCGCAGAGCTGTGGAGCTGTGGAGTCTTTCAGTATCAGGGCAAGACTCTCCCTCTGCAGGTAAGATTAGACCAAGACTTTGTATTTGAGTGATTTTAATATGAATATATTAAATAATAACAACAAATAATGTTGTGGAAAAAAAAGGAAGAAATTTAAATCAAAGTGAACAAGAGGTGGTTAATTCTTCACAATCTTAACACAAGATATTTAAATAGCCTTTTCTTCTTTGTTCATAGCCCATATCGTGTATCCATGAAGACAACATCTGAAAAAAAAGGGTGCACCAATCCCAAACCGCCCTCAAAGTAAGCAATATGCACTCCCAGTATCAGCAATAAAATACAGAAAGGGCACATCTTTCATTTGATCCGGTAGTAATATCCTGTTTCACTAGGAAATACACCTCATCATGGAAGAGGCCCTCTGAGTGCTGGTTGGTATTGTTCTGTAGGATCGTGGGGACATCTGTTAGCGCGGGGCAGGGCCTGGTACCTGGGGTTTCAGGCTCCGGGCCTGCTCGGGTCACACAGTACCGTGTAATGAAGCTGGTTTACCAAGAAGTTTGGCTCAGCAAGGCCATACGAGAAGTCTGTCAACACACATGGACTCTGTGCGCGCGCGCACACACGCACACACACACACACACACACACACACACACACACACTCTTTCTCCACAAACACGCACACAAAAACAAATACAAAAATGAAGGCAGGGAGTAAGTGTGTTTATAGAGTGTGTGTGTGTGTGTGTGTGTGTGTGTGTGTGTGTGTGTGTGTGTGTGTGTGTGTGTGTGTGTGTGTGTGTAGGGGTTAACATACTGGGAGTTTCAAAGCAGATAAGTGCTTGCAGTAAAATATTTACCTTGTACATTAATCTCTGGAAATTAATTTCCCCCATTCTAGTGGGAAGAAGATAAAACAACTTAGCTTTAGAGAGGGTGTGGTGCCTCCACCCTAATCTAGATCTCTCTCCCCTCTATCTCCCTCCCTTTCTCTGTACCGCTCTTTCACTATCTGCCTGTCTTTCTGTCCAGCTCTCTCCCCCTCTCTCTGTCTCTCCCCTTTCTCTCTGCTTCCCCCTCCTATCTTTCCCTCCCCCCTCTGCCTCTCTCCCTCCCCCTCTGCCTCTCTCACCTCTCTCTTCTTCTCCTCTCCTGCCCCTGCCTCTCATCCCCCCCCCCCCCTCTCCCTCTTCTGTCTGCCTCTCTCCCTCCCCCACTCCACCTCTCTCCCTCCCTGAGCATTCATTGGGGCTCTGTTTGTCAGTGAGGGTCAGGGTTTGTTAGCAAGGCGATTTCGGCGTAGGGAGTCTTGGAGAGTCTTAGGAGTTATAGAATTGTCTGTTTGACGGTACAAACTCTGCCCTACTAGCAAAGTGGCTAGTTGTAAAACTACTTAATGTGTTTTCATTCTGTAGGAAATTATCAACATGACATCAAATCAAATAACTCAGGGTTGTCGATAAACTGTCCTTGTGCAGATGAAGGCTTTATAAGAGCTCTTCGAACTATACAACAACCAACCTGGTTTGTTGGTCTATTATTCCTTCTCTGTCAATGAAGACTCTCACTTCCTGGTTTCAATGACTCCATCCTGTGGGGGGGGGGGGGGGGGGGGGGGGGGGGGGACGACATATTACTTTTCAAATTAAGAGTGTAAATGTGGCCTAGGTTCATTTCGATGAACAAAGCTCTGCGCTGGGAGATGACCGCACAACATGTGAACCCCCCTGAGTGGAGACGCGGTACGGCTGGGCAGCGACACGGCAGGCGATGAGGAAGATGTCCTAGGGTTTGCAGAGAAAGACAGAGAGATTGCGAGCACCTGAAGGACAGTTTATTGGCGAAAAAGATTGTATGGGGGAAACAAAGAGGAAGCGAGGGAGAGCGAGCTGGCGAGAGACAAAGAGACAGAGTGTGTCTACCGAGGGTGGGGTTTGGTCATCTGCCACAGGATAAGATATCCTGACAAGGCAATCCCAGGGAAACAAATTCTGCAGCCGCAGGTTCAACTCTCTCGTTTCTCTCGCTGATGAGCTTTTGAAAAATGGAGTGTGGCTGAAATTGGTTTTGTATGAGAAGGCTCAGATCTGTGCCTTATCAGTATTATTGCCACCTGTCTCCATCGCCTGCCCAGCTTCCCTAATTAATCTGTCTGTCCGTGGGAGACGTCAGGGGGGGGGGGGGGGGGTAGCCTCGTCCTCCCACTACACCGACCGCAACCGCCGGGCCGGAAAAGACCCGCCAAAATAAAACAAGACTGCCAGGCCACACCAGGCTCCAGCGAGCCACACATCATCATCATCATCTTCATCATTCCATTTGGGACGCGGCTGAGATGTGCAGCAATGAGGCTAATCATAAAACACAATTAAAACTCCTTCTGGTCGCTCCGCTCTCACGTTATTGACAAATAGTGTTTGGCGATTGACTGAAGCCTTTTTAATCAGATAACCTCGATTCAATTTAGTTAATGGAGGTCCTGGGAACCTTTGTCCTGGCCAACAATATCTCTGGTGATCAATCAAACGCTGGGCCGCGGCGGCCGCACACGTGAGGGATCTCTCCCGCCGTGGTGCAGCGCGCGGCTTTACAGACGTGCTCTGGATCAATCCCTCATATCAATAACTGATTTTTCCATGGAGGAATATGCAAAAGCTAAGGCTCCACTATTGGCTCCGGGCGCTGGGATCCTAATGGAAGAAGCAGCAGGGAAGCCAAATCCAGGTTAAGACTTTTCCTTTGATTGAAGGTATAGTAAAGTATATGAGAGCATGTGACCAATGTATTGATTGCTTAGCATAGCTTAGCTTAGCTTGATGGACCGCCAGATAGCCGGAGTCCATCTCATCAGATTAATACTGTTCTTACCCAGCTCAGAGATCATGGCGGGTCTGCGGACGGTGTTACCATGGAGAGGGAAAGCACCTGGTATTGGGTTTAGTGATTAGGTTGAGTTAAGGTAATGATCCTGGGGAAAGCTACGCATCAGGGAAATTACTATTTATCAGTCATTTAGCAGACGTTTTTATGAAGGTTGTTCATAAACAGGTAACGGTAATCTTGCTCAAGGATGCCCACAGGTAGACTGAGGACATCGGGGTTTGAACCCAGACCCTTTCATCGTCCTTCAGTAAATCACGTGTTGCCGTTTCCTCTCGGCGATGACACGGAGACAGGAAGCACTTGGCTTATGGACGTCTCCGCTCGACCCCGTGACCCCCCCCCCTCAGCCTGATCCAGTGTCAGCCAGGCTCGGATCTTCCTGAGTGTCTGCACCTGTGCATTCCTCCTGGGCGGAGGGCCCGGCAGCTCTTGGGGTGGAGGAGGCTGAACCCTAGAGTTCCTGGCGGAGGTTTCAGGCGAGGCCCAACTTGCCCGGTGGTTGGAAGCCAGGCTCTGTGGAGACACTCCTGTACGGGCTCGACCGGGCGGCTGTGGCTCTGCGGTGCTCCACTGGAATGTACGTAAACACCAATGCTCTCTGCTCTTCCCTCGCTGGCTGGAAACCGTGGTAATGTAAACTAACGACAGGAAACAGGACGGCAGGTGTGGCGGATGAGGTGCAGAATGTGGAAAAGTGGCACCGAGGTTCATCACAGGGGGACAGAGAGGTCTGGTGGCTGTTGCCAACGCTGGGGTCGGCCCTGATAGGCATATGGGGTCATAGAAGCAAACCATTTCATTTTTAAAAGGTCTCTTCGACGGTATCTACCATGATGACTCATCGCTGTGCGTATGAGGAGGGACTGTGACTGGGTAAAAAACTAAACAAATTGGGGTTACAATCATTTTCAGAGCTAGAAATGGGGTCAGGGGTCAATAAGGTTGGAAAACACTGGGTTAGGGGGTTCAACTACCAGCCTAAAGACTGTGGGTGCGATTCCTACTGTCTACCTGCAGGAATCCTTGAGCAAAGATGCCTCTAACCCCTACCTGCTCCGGTCTCTGTACTGTCTAACTCCTACCTGCTCCTTACTGCCCTGTCTCTGTACTGTCTAACCCCTACCTGCTCCTTAATGACCAGTCTCTGTACAGTCTAACCCCTACCTGCTCCTTCATGACCTGTCTCTGTACTGTCTAACCCCTACCTGCTCCTTAATGACCAGTCTCTGCACTGTCTAACTCCCACCTGCTCCTTACTGCCCTGTCTCTGTACTGTCTTACCCCTACCTGCTCCTTACTGCCCTGTCTCTGTACTGTCTAACCCCTACCTGCTCCTTACTCCCCTGTCTCTGTACTGTCTAACCCCTACCCGCTCCTTAAGGACCTGTCTCTGTACTGTCTAACCCTTACCTTCATATCTCTGCACTCGTACAGACTACTATGTCTAAACCCCAGTAGATAAACTCTTCACTGGAATAATCATGACAAGTTTTACGATTGTTGTTCCTTCCGTTTTTTTCTCCCACGGAACAAGTTTGTTTTTTAATCACTCACGTAAACTGAACAAAGATGATCACCGCATTCATAAACAAACGCGGCGAAAATAATCTTGGTTCCATGTTCGCTGGGCTGCGCTGGCCTAATCAGACACAGCAAGAGGGCTGCTGATTAACGCAGAGATGAGCGGTTGTCTCTCAGAGGACATCTGAATACTTTTTCATTTCGAGCTTCAGATCCGAGCCGCGATGACGACGCCCACATGCACAATCAGCCGGAAAATTAATAATCATTCTGCAGGACCACAATAAATCATTACACTTTGGACAATTAATAACAGGGGCTAGGCGGACGCTCTGTCATTACAATACTTTTGATGCATATCATCAGGGTTTGCATCAGAGTTTACATCCAAGTGCTCCGAGCTGAGCTTGGGGATATTAATGTGAGGACGGCAAAAAATGCAATCTGAATCATTTGAGATTGAAAGAAAATCACTATAATGAAAAACAATAAATGGAACTAAATAAATGGAAAATGGAAATCTATTCTACATTAATATGTAATTCAGATGTACCATTAAATTGATTGAGTGTGTCTACATTGAAGTCATCCTTAAATACAACTAATTCATACCTACTTTTTTTAAACTAACGCTGGCTGTTCTAGCTTGAAGCCAAATATAGAAAGTGTGAAAATGTGATTAGTTGGGTAATCTAACACTGCAATAAAACCTGACTTATGAAAATATAATTCCCAAAGTGAGGCCAAAGCCCATCAGACCTGTCTGTTTACTCATAAACACCTGCTGACAGTATAGCGGGCAAAATAAAACATTGAGACAGATTGAAATAGTGACTCCATGGATATTAAAGAGTCACTAAAGTCCACAACAGCTACTCTGGGGCCCAGCACACAACTAAGCTGGGGGCCACAAGACTAACATAGTGGCTAAATGGCGAAGCTAATGGCCAAGCAGCTAGTCATCAAATAGTTACACAGGCAGCCAAAAGGCTAAGCAAGAGGACAAATACGCCGAACAGTTAAAACTCACAGGTAGCTCTGAGTTTAGCAGTCAAGCTTCTGACTCAACTGACCTGGGAAACATTGTAAAGGCGAACGAAACACTGAAATACAAAATAATGAGCAGCACCAAACACAGTTTGGTGTCTGGCACTGTGGTAGCTTCTCTGGTAGAAGTGCCACCCTGGCACCATTGTGAAGCTCTCTGAGAGCTGCAACGCCTAGTTTCACCAGAGGTGGTGCTGTTGTTAACCATGGTGTGAAGCTCCAGGTCGTCAACAAGGGAAGCCATGTAGTAGAGAATGACAGATACGTAGGAGGGGACGGAGGAGGAGAGTGAGAGAGAGAGAACAAGGGCTAAGAGGAATAGAGAGAACCAGAGGGAGACAGAGGAAGAAAAAGGGATAATGAAGAGAGAGAGAGAGAGAGACAAGGAGGGATGGGTAGAAAGAGCCAGACATGGAGAGACAGAGACAGACAAGCGCCAGAGAGAGAGAGAGAGAGAGAGCGAGACAGAGAGACAGAGACCTAGAGAGTGACAGTATGTCCAGCAGGGTGTGTAGCTGTGACTCAGAGCTGTGTTGAACCAGCGATGTGTTCGGTGATGAGCACATCCACTCAGCAGGCAGCTGGCCGAGCCCACGCAGCTGATTTATTCATCTGCGGAGCGCCGCCCAGCTCCAGAGTCTGTCAAGTTAGAGTCCTAATTAAAACTGTTAATCACACTTTCCTGTTTGTTCAGCACTCGACGGAAATGAAAAATGTGATCATGTGAGTCATGGGCTGCGCTGAGACAGGTGTAGCTCCGACCCCACACACCAAATGCTTTATGGACTGTCTGCCTGTGGACTTGCCCAGTGGTTCTGCTTGGCCGGGGGAAGTGGCTGGAGATGAGGGTGGTGAGGTCCGGTTTGGTTGAGGGGGATTACGTCAGGAAATGACATAAGTTAACGCTTCTGTGATCATTTCTGGTGAACTATTAGACATACTTTAATGAGTAATAACGCACAGTTAAGTTGAAGTTTTTTGTATCATATAAGTCACATTTCTCATGAACTACCAGTGCCAAGCAATGTGTTTGCATAAAATGTATAAATTATTAATATTTATCATATAATATTTATTATATTAGGCAATATAGCATTGCAAAAATGCAGACATTTATATACAAACCTTCAAAATTGTTGCTATATACAGAACAAGTCACTCAGCTAGGGATATGGAGAGAGCGAGAGAAATAGAGAGTGGTAGAGAGACAGCCAGTCAGAGAGGTAGAGAGAGGTAGAGATGAACCTAATAGATATCTGAAGGACCAGGCGTCACTGGAGGGGACAAAGTGAACAAGGGCACCCCAGGGGGTCAGACAACAAGAGCCCGGTGACATCACTTCCTGCTGTGCGTACCCCATTGAAGACAATGTGGAGCCCAGCAGGGGGGGGCTCCACATGAAGACCACTTGTCCGCCATTTTGAGGAAAATCTGGGCAAACAGATTGGAAGATTGAGTGGAAGAAAGGGACGGCGGTCCGGCCCGGGGAGCGCCTCCCTCACAGACACAGAGGTACTGCGGACAATTACAGCGGACCGAAATATCTCTCTTTGTTCCCTTTGGTTCTCACTCGGCCCCAGTTCATGTCCGGTCGATAAACGACTGACATTTACACTTTCAAAAGAATATTTGAGATGTATTTTCAGATACAAAGTGCTGAAGTACAGCAAACACAAAGAGCTTATTCCATCCGCCGGAATAGGACCTGAATTGTGCCATCAGAAGGAATAAGCCTTGCGCGGGGGAGGGGAATATACCTTTGCTCGAGGGAGAAGGACAAAGAAATGAGATTCACCTTGTGTACGTCCAAACATTTGTAATTACCACTCTGAAACTTATTTACAGTAAATGTACAGTGCAATTCACAGCAAATACTTTAGTGCTGTGCTTGAAGTCATCCAGGGCGTGTTTTTCCCATTATGGAGATGATGAAAATAGAAGTAATAACCTTCCATAATAACAACACCTCACCAAGCCCAGGTCAGCTCATATGCGAGCAGTGCCCAGAACAACACGGGCTTTAAAGTGAAACTACACTCCAGGGCGCAACTCCAACCTAAATCAAACAACGCCTCGGCAGACCTTGTGCAACAGAGCTGAGGAGAGAGGGAGGAGGAACGTCTGGTGGTGTTTTAGCTTCTATGAGGAGTCAACCAGGATCACCTCGCTTTTATGACCAGGACCGCCTCACTCTGGTCGATCAGGACCATCTCACTCTGGTCTATCAGGACCATCTCACTCTGGTCTCTGGTCTATCAGGACCATCTCACTCTGGTCTATCAGGACCACCTCACTCTGGTCTATCAGGACCATCTCACTCTGGTCTATCAGGACCACCTCACTCTGGTCTATAAGGACCATCTCACTCTGGTCTATCAGGACCACCTCACTCTGGTCTATCAGGACCACCTCACTCTGGTCTATCAGGACCACCTCACTCTGGTCTATCAGGACCACCTCACACTGGTCTATCAGGACCACCTCACTCTGGTGTTCTAACACTGGATCTTTTCACCCAGGTCATACCTGTCTGTACTGTACATGTACTGATACATTGTTACCAGTATTATTCATCTTAAGGATTTGATCAGTTCCCAAACATATTTTCAGTAAATTGCTGTATGGAATGTAAAACTACACCGTTGTTCTCATTTGATCCCCTCTTAAATCAACAAATGTGCAAATGAAGATGTTAGCATAATCAAGCATTAGCATAGCATTCCAAGCTAATACCTGTTTTTGGGTGTATTTTCCAGGAGGATCTTTAGTCAAACCCTAGTTTGCACTGCTTCTTAGCCGCTTGGCTCCAAAAGGTCACGAACCAGGAAACAAATGCTTGTGACCTTCTGCCATAATGGAGCTTTACTTCCTGTGCGTGAAGTCGTTTATATTCATAAACAACCATCATAATAAGTGCCACTGTGAGTCATGAAACCGCACATCGCACGACAAATCACAACTCAAGATGACGTCCGCTGCCAATCAAACCGTCCCACCCAAACAAAGCACAGCGCAGGACCCAGAGAGAGGTCCCGCCCCGCCTGCTGGAGTACGGGTGGAGCGCGGGTGGAGCCGGGCGTATAGGGTGGAGCCGGGACGGCAATTAGTCCAAGCCGCTGTCAGTCAAACGACGAGGCGTCCATTGTGCCGGTCAGCATCGCGGCCGGGTTGGGTGCCCCGCCCCCCGTGGTGCGCCGTCTCCCGGGGGATGCCACCCCCCCCCCCCCCCCCCCCCCCCCCCCCCTCCCACCCCCACCCCCCACCCCCCACTCGGGGAGGACCCCCACCCCGAGAGCCACGTCCAGACACGACACTTAGCACCACTGTGACCTTTAATTCCATTCAGACGACGTACAGAATGGCTTCAACCGGGCCACTAGGAATGAGATGGGGGGGAGAGAGGGGGGGAAGAGAGAGAGAGAGAGGTTGAATGAGAGGTAGAGCGAGAGAGAGAGCGAGAGAGCGAGAGAGAGAGAGAGAGTCCCTGAAAAGAAAGCTCTCTAGATTGGAGACACTGGGGTTTTTTCAACACACACACACACACACACACACACACACACACACACACACACAGGCATTATCTACTCCCAGCTCTAATGACTTCCCACAGAGAGGCGGGCGACGCGAGGCCCGGCTCGGCGCGGCTAAGAATAGCTTCAGACACAAGGTTATCTGGCTGCTACACTCACTGTAACACGCAATTAACTCTCCTCCTCCATTTTCATTACACAATTATTCATTAATGTCAATTTAATTTTATGCATTGTTCTACATGACCAAAGCCTGATTACTGGGGCTCCCCTCACACAGGACCCAAGCCGGGCCAACTCACAGGGCCGCTAATTGCAATTTAGCCCCAGACGGCCCCTCCCTCCCAGGGCCCACCGTAATGGAGCAGCTGATTGGCCGACAGGTAACGATTGGAAAGACAAAGTGCTTTCTCCCGCTGAATGGAAAACAAATGGCCCTGGTGCTAAGCTGTTTTCTTTGTGATAGCTCCGGGGCATCTGGGTAGGGACAAGTGGTAATACGCTGCCTTCCATTCTATTTGTCTTCCCCTTTTATCTCCAAATAGGAATGAGAAAAGCCCATTAAGTCAAACAGCAATGTCTGAAAATTAGGTGTGGAATGGAGGAAAATAAGTTAGAGGAGGCGGTCGGTGTTTAAATGTACTTTGGGGAGATAGAGATCTGGCCGGCTGTCAGAAGCAGCGCGTCAGAGCCCAGCCCGTCTCCGACGGTGTGAACAGTGTGTACTACCTATACACAGAGATAGGACGCGTTAATTCGGGTTTGATTTGTAATGCAATTTTACCGCCGGTCAGCTGAGTGGTTGGTCCTGGGATCAAACATAGGAGATACTCCAAGAGTATCTCATGAATACGCTATTCCTGAAGTTTGGTCCAAAATAAATCCATTTAGATGTGCATAGACGCTGCATGTGAACGCGTATCAATATTACATGTAATCGGCTCTTATGTAAATGCCTGGACATTTATTTCACTGTGGTTGCTTCTAATTTGTGTAATTTCTTTCTTAAATGAGAAAACATATGGCTCTGGTTACAGTGTCCTGATGACGCGTTACACAAGGTCCATTCGACACAAAACCTCCCGTTCCACCGCTGTACCTCTCGGAAACACGGACTCCAGGTCTTCTTCTCCTTCTCTTAAGTTGAGATGTGAGAATGGTTTAGTTGAGATAACTAAGGACGAGATGAGCTAACGTGTTCCAGCTCCTCTGCCCTGTCGGAGGACAGCGTGACTCCTCTGCGCACAGCGGACAGCCCCGGTGACCTTTCTGTGACCTTTGGGCTTCATCCATCAGCAGCAGAACAGGACTGCAGGATGTCTCAAAGCATTAAGACAGCCACTGTGCCTGGGCTCTCTCCCCGTCCCTCAGAGGGGCTGCACAGCAGGTCGCCCCCCGACACCGACAGGAGTTTTTGTGTGTGTGTGTGTGTGTGTGGGGGGGGGGGGGGGTAGTTCCACTCGCCCCGGTGTTGATGCCACAGAGCGGTGAGCGCCGCGTCTTACGATCCTCCGTCGACTTCGTCGCGGGACTGGGATGCACTGCTGGTGCACAGCGCTGCAGTGTCTGATGGCTCCGGCAAGTGGAACTACAACCACGGAGAAAGAGGAATAACAACCGCAGAGAAAGTGGAACAACAACCGCGGAGAAAGAGAAACTACAACCGCTGAGAAAGAGAAACTACAACCGCAGAGAAAGAGAAACTACAACCGCAGAGAAAGAGAAACTACAACGACAGAGAAAGAGAAACTACAACCGCAGAGAAAGAGAAACTACAACCTGGAGAAAGAAAAACTACAATGGCAGAGAAAGAGAAACTACAACCGCAGAGAAAGAGAAACTACAACCGCAGAGAAAGAGAAACTACAACGACAGAGAAAGAGAAACTACAACCGCAGAGAAAGATAAACTACAACCGCAGAGAAAGAGAAACTACAACGGCAGAGAAAGAGGAACTACAACCGTGGAGAAAGAGGAACTACGACCGCGGAGAAAGAGGAACTACAACCGCAGAGAAAGAGAAACTACAACCGCAGAGAAAGGCGGCATGGCACTGATGTGATGGGCGTGTCCCGTTGGGGCCTGGCGGAGGGAGAAGCTGCCACAATGTTCTGTTCTGGAAAGGCGTGCGACGCATCTCACCCCGTATCACCTCACGCAATTAGCGAATGCATGCACCGTACACAGGGCACGGACTGCAGGGCTAGAGTGCATGGGGAAGTGCCACCCTAAGGTCACCTTAATCCGGGACGGTGATGGATTCACAGCCGAGGCGTTTAAAGTGAAGAATCCTCTGTCAAACCTCCAGGCCATGCGCGCACATCTCCTTTCCTTCCGTCTATAATTGTTTTGCACTTCATTCATGTGATGCTCAAACTAACCATGTAAGCTGTGTGTGTGTATGCCATTTTTTATGAGTACAAAACAAGAACATTATATGACTCAATAATGAGTAATCTACTACTTTTGTTAATTCAGTATTGAGAAAAGAAACCCCAGAGTCTTTTATTTTGAAGGCCTTTGTCAGCAGCAGAGCAATCATTATTGTCCATTTTAAGGCCAGGAATAATCAGCACCTTCAGAAGAAAATTAGATAATAAGCATCAGATTTGAAAAGAAGCACAGAACTGGAGTACAATCCCTCTTTCAGAATAAGAGACCATTTGATGAGCATGGCGGAAAGGTTTGCAACATCTTTGAATAAGGAATATGGTAATTGTTATTCAACTCATCTCACGGTCGTTTACCTCAGAGAACATTAAATAAGTAGTTAAAGACAAAAGTGAGGTGCTACAATTTTATCCACATAAAAAAAACAACCCCACCAAGAACAGCACATATATTGTAAGATGACTCAAAGTTACAATTACATGTCAACGTTGTTTTGCTGTTTGACAGTTTTGATGGAATGAACACACTGCCCACCCCCTGCAAAAAATATTCAACGATGCAAACGTTCTCCAGTTCAAACCTCCTCTCAGAAGAAAGGAAGATGTTGCGTCAGAGCAATCCCTGGCTATTTAACACGCCAATCTGCTACTGCTGGCGCCACCATCTGTCCATGTCCACCACGCTGGCTGGGCCATATGCAGACTCCTCCAACTCTTCTGTTATCATGGCCACTTGAACACTCACCCTATCCCCTCAGAGCGACTGTAATCTGGTTAGCTCTTGCCATGGAAACACTGGCTGTGGAGAGGCCTAGCATTAATGCCACATGTAGGGAGACCATTAGTTTGGCTTTGAACATATAGATTGGAAGATTGGGTTTACACATATAGATATGGGGTTTACACATGTAGCTGTGAAGCAGTCTGAACGACCTTGTGTTTGCAGGGTTGTAGAGAAATATAGTTGCCCCGTGAAATGTGATTGTGTCTGTTGTTGGAGGATGTTTCGGGTCATGGAAGATGTGTCGTGTGGATTGGATGTGTATCAGTAGTGGATGTGTCAGTTGTTGGTGGATGTGGCTGATGGTGGATGTGTCTGCTGATGGTTGGATGTGTTAACTGGATGGATGTCTATAGTTGGTGAATGGGCTGGGGTGGATGTGTCAGCAGTTGATGGATGTGTCTGAAGAAAATGAATGTGTCTACTGATAGTGGATGTGTCTGCTGGGGTGGATGTCCTCCACGCTCCACTCTGCTTGACATTGGAACTGGGTTGATTCCAGATTCCAGACGTTAATGTGAGTTTAACCACTTCCACATGACGGCTTGAAGATCAATAGCACCAAAGCAGAATCCAACAGTGACCTGATGTGTTGTGATTGGAGCGTTTGTAACCCGATACGAAGGTACAATGTGACCAAACCTCAAGGCTCTGGGGGTTAAGATTACTCAAATCACATTGGGATTCATATTGGTTCTCTACCCATTTTTGCAGTTGACAGGGACAGGTCTTGTAGAAACTAAAGAATCCACAGCAAAGCAACAAGAAAGAGCTGAAACAAGATCATGGTCACGAGTACTGCCGCTGGTAAAAGACTGACAGCCTTTCTGTACCTGTCTGTTTCTCATCTCTTCTTTACAGTACAGATTAAAAGTTATACATATAGATATATATACACTGTATAAATACATGAAGTGAACTAAATTAATTAAATGCATTACAATTGAGACTTGATATATCACTGGGAATCAAATCAAGCCCCCCCCCCCCCCACTCACACACACACACACACACACACACACACACACACACACACACACACACACACACACACACACACACACACACACACACACACACACACACACACACACACACACACACACACACCCCTTGAGTGATCCTTCAGCTAGCTATCAAACCTTGAATAACTGACATTTTCCTCACCTGCTGCCAACCAACTCACACCTAATGCACCAATTAAGCACAGAGCGATCAGCACTGTGGACGCCCAGTGAAGCAGTGTTTTCACACCGCTTTCATGTGTGCATTACTTCCACTATTCCTCCTCATTGTCTTCCCAAAGGTTGGCTGACACCACCACCCCCTCCTGCACACAGCAGGAGGAGGTGTTGGCAGTGTATTTTACTTTCCTTTTTCGATTTAACTCTTTAGCATAGGGTTAGCAACAGCTAGCACGTTACGTTCTCCATAGCTCCCGTACTGCGTAGCTTGCCGTCTTTGCACACTGACCTGTTCATTAGTACCCACACACATACACATAGTTCAGGGAGTAATTACTGAAGTACTTCACGGTACGCGGCCCGGTTCCCTCGCTTTGCTCCGTAGCTCCGAGCCATTCGCAAAGCGAAGAGGGTATAGACTGATTTTCTCTGTTTTCTGTGTATGTGTTCCAGAACAAGCCAGCATCTCTGGCGTAAACACACGGCAGCCAGCAGTGAATAAGCGAGCCGTCGGAGATGGGATTCCCACGTCCAAGGAAGCCGCAGCCTCGTCACCGCAGGGCCGGTTTGGATCGGTGACACAGAGAACATCTCGAGTCGCTCTCGTCTCTGTCGTCTTTGTCTCACAACGGAATAGTGTTTGATGATCTGGGGCTGATTGGGGGGGAGGATTCATTAACAACATCACTACTTTAATTTATTTTTTGTCTTTTAATTAAGGCCTCGTTAAATCCACCCTTGGCTGAACTGTGTATCAGTGTAATAAGTGAAGGAAATCTCGCCTGAGGGGAGGAAATCCTCCACAGAATACCACCAAAGTGTCAAGAACGAATTTCCACAAAATCAGCTCCACTGAAACACGCTCTCACAGCGAAATGAGGGAGTACATCATCTTGTATAATTTATATTTTTGATATTGCTGCACTCTTTAATTAAGTCGATTCACATTTGATACAAGGGCAGTCTGTGAGTCGTCAGGCGGCGCTGACACCCTGGCGACCGTTTTCTGCTCATTAAAAGTTTGTCATGATAACATCCACCAGCGCCACTCGCCCCAGCGTTTCCACAGGACCCGGACGCGTAGACCGGGACAGTCACCCAGGATATCCACCAGTTCACACCCGTCCAGGCCAGTGTATTTCACAGTGGTCAGAGAGTGCCTGTCAGCCCCAGGTGTCGGGGAGATGGAGGGGACCCTTCACTGTCTCCACTCTGGTCCTCAGATCTGCCCGTCGACACTGTCATTGTCCATTCACACTTGTTTACATTTTTTCAAGAGCTCCGTTTTCGATTCCCCCTGACAAGGTGGAATAAGTGACTCGGGCATGATGGATGGAGACACCTGTCCTAATGGGGCTCCAACTGTGCCCACTAGCGCACGCTACGTTGATAAATTGACAGCGGTTGGGACATGGTCGGCTGGCAGGGAGAAGGAGGCTAGTAGGACATAACCACGCGTCCCCGTGTTTCCATGTGAATGCTAGCGAGGCCTCACAATGCCCCCATGAGTATGAGAACATACTAATGTGTGATGATGTAAATAAACACTGTCCATCTGAACACTGTCCAGCCTCACGAAGACCACGTCAACATAAAGACCTGATACAAATATTTAGGTTAGAATGTAAATAAACACAAACAATGTTCATGTTATAATCTCAAGAGTTAAAGCATACTGCTCATCACTTTATTGCCCTGCAGACGTATGGGCTGAATGTGGGTATTAAATTCAACAAGCAAACATATTCCAGGTCAGCGTGAAATGTACTGTAAAGCTTTTGTACAAAAGTCTCCCACAAAATCCCAGAAATGTGAAAAATGATCCTTTGGACATTGGGGTCAAAAGATAAATGTGTGAAATCATAGAAACATTTTTTGCACCGCACACACTGACCACACAGCACAGCAGATGGCTCCAACAAAACCTAGCTTTGTTTCAGGAGAAGAGAAAACACAGCTTTTTAAACATCTAGTTTAAAAAGTCTGGATAATGTCCTCCCCCAGAGGCCTGAAACCTCACCATGAAACAATTAAAATGTTACTGTACAGAAATTCAACTAATTGTGACTCCGGGTATTCAAAGCCTGACTGCTAACAGGCTAACTAACTGGTACCGTACGTCTAATCAGCGAAGGTTCATCTGACCTCTGGAAGCTTGGCACCCTCTCTCTGTCTGTTTCGTCTTAGTGTTCTGGGCTCCATTAAAGGCAACGCACATTTCTGAAAACACTCATTAGTTCTGGAGCACAAACGTGTTCCAAAAGTAGAAAGGACCAATAGTAAGCTTTTATTTATGGCACAAGCATTCTTTGTTAAAAGCCAATTAGCTGGTATGGCTATGTGTGGATGCTAGCATCACCCCACATAGGTCACTTCACAATAAAAGCCCTGCAATTTTGGTTAATTACAGAGGTTAGTTGAGGGCTTTTATTTGACAGTGGTGAGGCTTTTTTGTGTTCAGTTTATGAATTTTAAGTCCTTTTATGGGTGTCCATTAATATTGGCATAAACACATGATAACAATAACAAGATTGTGGTATAAATTATAAATGTATTTTTTTCCATGTTGATAAAAAGTAGCAGCATATTTACGAGATAAGGCGTGAGAGATGAAACAACAGTATGGTTACAGAGCACTAAACGCTGCTTCATTATCTTTCTCACAGCACCACAACGATTCTACCGTGACAATGTGAATCTAGAGAACTTTGCCTCAAATTAAATGTACTCAAGTGAGGACATAATGATTATACAAATACATACAGACTATCACCTCATCTGTTCATCCTCAACTGTTTCGTGACACACCGTGGACCCGTGGCTCGTGTGTTCAATCACACACAAAGAGGCTTTCTGAAATCTACGGGAACCATGTCTGACCCTCTCATCCTCACAGGAGAGCAGTCCATTGGTCATTGGGAGTGGAACAAGGTGGAGGAGAGACCTCTGGCTCCACCCATTTCGCTGTGGACCAGCGGCTTCTGCACAAGCGGAGCCAACGTTGTTGTGAGCCGGTCGCTGCAATTTCCTCACATCTGCCATAGTTTACCTGGGTTGCCCTGGCGATTACAGAGCGGAGCGAGAGCAGATCCAGATGTGTTTGTTAACGGCTAACGGAGCTCGCTAGCAGAAACATCTGATCCTCATCACAACTTCATCACTCATCCCCACGGGGAACATTACAGACCATCTGACCTGTGCTGGATATTATCACTGGCCAAGTGAATTCATAATACTAATAATATGATAACACTAAACAAAAAAAACACTTGTTTTAAAACATGTGTTAAAATATGTTTCAAATATCACACTCCCTCTGTGTGTCTGAAATAATATCAGTCTGTTAAGAGGTCTACCACAGGCTGCCACATACAGTATTTGATGCAATTTATGCTAGATTTGGATGAAAAGGAACATTAATAATCTCTGCAATGTTCTTTAACTTGTTCCCTTTTGCTAGTGTTTAAGTTAACAAACACAGAGAGAGAGAGAGAGATACAGTGAGTGAGAGAGAGAGGGGGATAGAGAGAGAGACAGAAAGTGTAGTTGAAAGTGTAGTTGGTGGTGTTTCTGTGTGTAGGTGGATCAGTGGAGACAGAAGACAGAGCTCAGGTGATTCCTCTCATCTCACGTCCCAGGGACTAGTACACAGCAGACACGCAGGAACCAAGATACACAAACACAAGAGACAAAGACAACAGTGCACACAAACAAATACACAAGAGCACAAGATACACACAAACACAGAAAACACAAACCCAGGGATGAGGGGGGGGGGGGGGGGGGGGGGGGGGTGAAGGAGGGCCAGTGTCAGGAGTCAGCTCTCCAGACCAGGAGGAGCCTACGCCCCACCCGCATGACGTGAACCACACGTCCTCTCCAGTCACACCTGTTAGAATCAAGCAACACGCCACGAGGGGCTGTGCTTCACAGCAGTTCTAGAGCAGTGAGGGAGCGTTTCTTCAGCGTGATATGGAGCACAGTGACTCACTCGCTTACAATAGAATACCTAAAATGGTTTCAACAGACTACTTAGTAAGACTTCACTAAATAAACACAGAGCAACAGAAAATGCGATCATTCTTTGAACACAAATCATCATTCTTCCGCCAAGCGCTATAGTTCCCCAAGACAGCAAAATGGTTGCCAAGCAACACAGGCTAGCATACTTTGAGATTGGCGGCGCATTAATACTAAAAATAAAGGGTTATGCGGTCACAGGTGTGTGCTTATAGTATTAACAGAATATTAACAGCTTCAGGCCAATCAGAATCAAGGACCGGATCTGAACAGATTCTGAGGTGAGCTCTAGTGTTTTCCAAATACATTGTGGAATAAAGACTGATTGATGTTTGAGGTGAGGCTTTTGCAGTGGTGAGTGAACAACGGGTGTGGGAGGGGCTCAGGAGGCAGAGGGGGTCGACTGGCCACCTGAGGGTCACTATGATGCTCGTACACAGTATGAGCATCATAGCGACTTCTCCGCTAGTGGAGCCTACCACTGGTGAAGCCTACCACTGATGGAGCCTACCACTGATGGAGCCTACCACTGATGGAGCCTACCACTAGCGGAGGAGGTTTTCATGGGATTATACACTAATTAAAGAATACTCATGACTCTTGTATTTCCAACTCCGTTTCGCTGGATGCCACTAAATTCCACACACTCAACCTTTAACAACCCATTCTATAAAGACATGTTCACTATTTCTGCTTATGTTGACACCATGTGCACATCAGGGATTCCCTTTTGTTAGAAATTATAATTGTAATTATAAGAGATCATGTTTGTTATTTCATTCTATTTGTTGATGGGGCGGTCACAAGCTAATTGGAGCAAAGTTAGCTTGTAAGGTAATTACCCTTATTAAATCAAGTAATTTGATATAAATTTATTATTTATATCAAACTAATAGCTTGACAACAGTGAAATAATGTGTGTCTCTATAAAAAAAGGTAGAAATGTATATGTAACAATAGGATATAATAACTATACATAAAAAATATCAACATACATATACCATGGGGTAAATGTAAGTAAGTATGAATATTAATGACATATCTAACACAACCCAGTCCGTTGGCCAAGCCCAGTCCTGATACAGAACCACCACGACCGGCTGCTTCTGATTGGCTACAATTGGTCCCAGCTGTGGGCGTCCAGCCACACAGACTCCAACGAGTCACACGGCTGTGAACTCTCTGAACCAATCAGAGAAGGTAATTGCACAACATGTGTTTAGAGCTTCCCCTGCAGTGTGACTTGATTGCAGTGTTTAGGTGCTCTCTAATCTCGGCCTAACCTTTATCTCCACATTAGCCTGCTCTCATTTACATATTCTGTGGCTTTAGAAAAGGGAAGATATCCGCGACAGCGTAGCAACAGATGGACCAATCAGTGATCTGCGCTGGCTCTTTGATGAAGAAGCTTTTGATAAAGTCTTAATTTCCTTGATACTTGGTTGGAAGCATGGGATGGCAGCAGCCATCTGGTGTGTGAAAGCGCGTGCGGAGGTATCTGTGCCGAACAGAGTGGACTGTGATGCAGGTTGTAATGGCGGTGTTAATTAGCCGGGGGTCAGCGCGGTGAGGCCTGCGGAGAGCAAGGGAAGCTCAGCACCAGATTAGAGCACTTCCTCTCTGGACGCACAGAAGTAACACATGTTGTGACTACTACCACTGAAACGACAGGTTGTGTGTGTGTGTGTGTTCGTCTGTGCACAACGTGTGTTCAACCGCATTCTGCATTCCATCGACAGGGGCTGCCCTAACAACTGGAACACCCTGCCACCTATATCTAGACATCTTACCATGGATTTAAAATCTGGGTAGGACCTGATAGTCACAGTGGATCAGTTGAGTATCAACATTGTCTCAGTTCAGTGTAAGTTGACACTCAATAAGGTTATGAAGAACATATCCACACAGTCCGATGAGTGTGGGGTGGATATTTTATTGATATGAATCTCAAGGTCAGCTGAAACTACTGAAAATATGTAGAAATTAAATGAGCACCCACCACAACTGACAGACAAAAGGTTGTATAAGAAACCTGATACAAATGAGACACAAGTTAAATAATATTAAATTGAAACATGTCTGAAGATGGATAGTTCTATTCACTTGACATGTTGAATATAACAACATTTTCTGTATTGTCAGATGAAATTGAATATACAGTATGTGTATATGTTCTTGATAAATGTTTTCAGTGTCAACCTACACAATGTTGACTCATCACGTGAGTGTCAACTGAGGCTCAGGCAATGTAGGCCATGTGGACTTGTAGTCCAAAACCTAATTTTTGATGTACTCTTGACTGTGTGTATTAGACTCTGTATGGCATCATTTGTTTATTTTCTACCTCTATGTGGTTAGATGGTGGTGCTCTTTGGTAGATATCTTCCAATGATTTTGGATTTTACAATCTCATGCTTTTCTATATTAATGTTTGAGCTTCAATTGCTATATTTAATGAGTACAACTATAGATGTGTATATTAAAGTCACAGAAATGCTCTCTCATGTGGTGCTGCCTGTTACTCCTGCCATGTTTCATGTGGTGGTGATGTTTCTTATATCATCTAACAAATGAATAAATAAAATCAAAGACTTGCTTCAAATATTTTCTTCTGTTATTCTATGATCAAAAGTGTTAAAGTGTTACCTAAAGCGATAAGACAAGATCAACGAAATAAATCAAAGTTCCCACACAGGGGAAATGCACAAGAACAGCTACGTAGTGAAACATAGAGGAAAAGAGTGATTAAGTGACACAATATTAAACTGTAAATGGGTAACAGTTTTTTTACATTTACATCACACTGCCTGTATTAATCTCGCCTGTATTCCTCTTGCACATTTGCAGTTATCTGAAATTCCATTGCTCTCAAATTGAATACATTTCCAGGGGTCAAATTGCGCTCATTTGCAAAGCGCCCCAACATGGCGAGGGGGCACGGCTCCACATTGGACCTTCCCACATGATGGGCTTTCTAAACCCAGTACCCCAGTCCGGCTCTTGGCCCTGGACTGTGATGGGCGGTCCGGTAATGGGAATGCCTTGAACGAGGACTCTTTTTGAGCCGCACTGGCTATGCGGCCACGCTTGACCAAGCCCAGTGTCAGAAGTCCACGTGCCACAGATAGAGGTCCACGTGTTCAAGGGTACAGGCAGCATTAGGAAGTCCACGGAAGCACCCTGAGCCTTCATGCAGATTAAGGCTGCATGAATCTGAAAGGAATTTGGTGAGGAAGGAGTAGCCAGTGAGAAAATCCAATACTTCCGACTGCTCTGTGAAGAACCTTAAAAAATAAAACATTTACCAATTTGAGGCAATTGTGATTCTGTCATAGGCCTTAGTGTTCTGAGAAATGTGTTGTTAAAAATCCAACTTTGCTTCACAGCCAACCACTTCAACCAATACAAGTGGACCGGTGTCCTGGTATTGGTCATTACATGTGGGATGAGAACACACATACCGTAGGCTATGTGGGGCCGAACCTTCTTTTATTCCCTCAAGTAGGTCGCCTGGAAAAGGCTGTCCCTTCTGTAAACCACAATCATCCTATCAGAGCAAGAACCAGAGCAACATGTCCCGGCGTGGTGGTGCCATTAGGGATGGGGCGATAGCTCTTGGTTTACAAAGCATGTTATTAAAGCATATTTTCGAAAGTAAAATACATTTTTTTAAGTACTAAATTAAATACAATATATACAGCACTACCAATATTTACTATCTGTTGCACAATTTATGGTTTGGGCTTTCATATGATAGTGGAGATTATAGCAAAAGCACATGCTGTATTTTGACATTTTCACATTTTACTATCACACACTTACCAGAGGTCACTGTCTGTATCTGAATCTGAATCTGTACATTTACACCCCACGTGGGCGTGGTCTATACAGGAAGTCACGTTAAATAACAAAGCTTTTGTATTTTCTGACCAAACCACAAAAATAATCCTTGAACGCAATACTAAATAGTCCTAAACCAAAAACACTAACTGAAGTTAAAAAAAAAAAAAACTCCATGAATCCCAATAGCATCCACCAATAATCCTTGAATTGGAACAAAATCTTCATAAACCCAACAGGTTTATTTTTGTACTCACAGCCACAAAAAAAGAACTCAAATTCAGAGCCAGGATGGATTTGCGTTGTTCTGATGAAAGGCTGTGAAGGTGATCCAGCAGTAATCTCTTGCTCCCTGCCTCGTGGGCCTCTAACAGAATAGTGATCACCCGTCAATAATGTGTAGTTAGTGAAACAGAGAAACCAAAGTCTTATGTTACAAAGAGAATGGGTGGATGGCCATCCACAATGAATGGATGAATCCAGCTGAACAAACATAATGACAAACATGTAAATCTTGTCTTTTAAATAATAACGACCAGCACATTAGAATAAAGGGAGCCCAGCGTGGCTCACGCGACTTCCTCACGTCCTTACGCCAAACGTACCGCTCCCCGGGCCGCTGTCATCCCAGCTGCACCCTGAAACACACGCCAAGAGCCAGCCGCGCCTGACCACGCCTGACCACGGCTGACCACGGCTGACCACGCCTGAACACGCCTGACCACGCCTGACCACGGCTGACCACGCCTGACCACGCCTGACCACGCCTGACCACGCCTGAACACGCCTGACCACGCCTGACCACGCCTGACCACGGCTGACCACGGCTGACCACGGCTTACCACGCCTGACCATGCCTGACCACGGCTGACCACGGGGACAGCCGCCGGGAGGGCCAGCGCGGCCGCGGCAGGTACGTCACAGCGCGAGTGTGTGTCTCTTTGTTTATCGTTAACGCCTTCCTCCTTATTAGCGACCGGAACGCATGCAAGCTGCGTGTCAGCGACTGTGAATCACACGTTATTACACGGACGGCAGGATGATGCTCCGGGAGAACCCTGGAAGCTGTGTTGGAGCAGCACACTGATTTAGCAGGACGATCCTCTTCCAGCCCACGGGCGAACAACTGTGTTCGCCTCTCATCGTCCCGCAGACCTAACAAGCACAGTAACCCAGGGGAGCTGTTTGCATCGGCGTTCTTCTTCCCTGAACCTGGCTTTAACTGTCCCCTCAGAGGTCCTCACATGGCTTCAGAGTGGAGCAGTGAGGCCATGTGCTCGTGTTGCCCGAACACAAGGAAACTATTGTGCACTTTTCCCCTCTTCCATTATCCATGTAGTAAAGCCAAGCATATGAATATATAAACAAGACTTTTATTTGTACAAACTTTTAAGTAGGCTAATTGCCTTATTTGACTTCATGGAAAACCTTATTTTTATTGATTTAACTTTAGATTCAAACCTTATTTTGATTTACAGTGAAACCTTGGTACTCAAATTAAATTTGTTCCAAAAGGCTGTTTGAGTTGTGAATTGTTCGAAAACTGAAACTATTTTTCACATAAGAACGAAGGTAAAATGGATTAATTCATACATAGTATTTCATGCATAAAAGCTTGCATTTAACCTGGATAAATTTGATATCCAAACCTTATTTTGAATTATTTAACCTTATACCAAACTCTGATTTGTATTTAAATTTGTATCAAAACTCAATAAGCTTTTTTTTTTCAATAAAATGGTACCAAACATGATATCAGAATTACATTGCGAAGTAACACAATCATTTCCACATACTTTCCCCCTTTCACCCCCACGTCAGTGTCTTCAGTGTGAAAGGTGTGATTCTCTGGCCCCCAGAGGGTTGGGAATGGGACAGAGAATTACAAAGTAAAGCATCAGTCGTATGCAAATACTTTCCCCCCTCACCTACATGTCTAAATACATTTCTATGTATTTAACTTCATGTCAAAACATATTTTTTTATTTATTTGACTTCATATTAAAACATGTGTTGTATCATCACTTCCTTGTAAAACAGACTGAGAGGGTATTGCATCACAAACTCAACCTAATATGTCAACTATAAACATATACATACTGTATATACAACTCTTCAGTCATTTAGACGATGTTTGGAGAGTTCCTCAAGCGATGAACACTAAATACTGACTTGGACCAGTATGGAGCAGGCATCGGGGATCAAACCCAGAACCCTTCAGCTAACCCTTGAACACTGTAGCCAACAGGCCAGCTAGACTCTCCTCACTCTGACCATGTGTCTGGTACGAGCTTACAACCCTTCTCTCCAACCAACCTCAACCAACCTTCTCCAAGAAAAGCTTGGCAGCTGTATCTAGCAAAGAAAGCATATATAGGCGTTAAAATAAATAAATAAATATATATATATATATATATATATATATATATATATATACCCTATAAACCATAACCGTATATTTATTAAGCATAATGAACTTGTGTTTACTGAGCCAGACATACATAATGAATAGGAATCTGAATTAATTTGATCCTCCAACTATCGGTCCTAATTAGCAACGTGGTTTCGTGGACGAGATATCATAATAACCAGCATCTCTTAAGATGCGACTACGTTATTTTAATGCAACATCAATATCTGAGTGCAGGGGAAATCAATGAAACAAACACTGAAGGATATGACATCATTACTCGTGTTTTCACCTCTTCCATCCACACTTAGTGGTCTGGGACTGCTAGGGACTAAGAACTCAAGAGACTAGAGGCTAGAGACCAGAGGCCAGAAACACGATACAAGAGAAAAATAGAGACTAGAGGAGACTGTAGCCTAGAGACCAGAGACCACACAAGAGTCAAGAGATGAGAGAGACTACCAGAGAAGACTATAGACAAGTGACTTGAAAAGACCATAGACTACAGGAGACTGCCGATCATCAGAGACTCAGTCCGGAACGAGAGACAATACTTGTACAACACTGTCTCTCTCTCTTAGCGCAGCCAAAGCCTTGTATATTCTGGCCACTGCACTGAGTTTGACTTCATATCATTTCAACCAAAGGCACAAATAATTAGTTGGGCCCTATTGTATTTGCACATCTGATTTGAATAAATGCAGATTTTATTTTTTTAAATATAAAAGTTAATAAGTGTTTGTTTAAATACAAAAAGAGGCTATCTTGTCAACACATTTGTTTGATTCTTCAATGAATTGTGACATAATTGGATACGGTAATAATTCTGACATAGTTCTTTGTTTTTTAACAACTTATACAAATAATATTAACCAGACTTCCAGATGGCCAGTCAAATACCGCCACAAGTTGATGTGACAGAAGTTACATTTTCCAACAATTTTGTAGTTTTAATTGTGATTATTCAGTAGTTGGTAACAGCAGCTAATTAAATCAGTGTGGGAGCTACAGAGACCAAACAGCAAAAACATTGTGAAATAGAATCTAAAAACTACATTTTGAGACGTTTAAATCAGCCAGTTTTGTCTATCATCTAAATTTCTTTCTTCTTCTTCTTCCATTATGAAATGGTAAAAGTGTTCAACAGACCATCAACATTTCTAGAACCTTCCACTAGCGCCCTGGGCTCTCGCTAGCCATGCTAAAACCACATCGGCCTATCAGGAAAACACGGTTCCTGTGAACTGACTTTTGTGAGATTACATTTGACAAAAAGCATTCCTTCATTATCTTTATCGTTCATACTTTAATGTGATGCTTCTGTTATCCAGAGTGTTTTTGCAGCCGGCCGTGGGTCTGCCTGGAGGTTCTCCCAGTCTCACAGCACCACGTAATGAGAGCATGTTGACAACGCAAGACAACCTGGAGCCCCAAGGGCATGCTGGGTAGTCAGTAAACCATTATCCGTAGCCCCGGGGAACACAGCTCCCAGAAAGTCAGTTCAGCATTACCACTTCATCACCAAGTTTCACGAGACCCAGAGTGTTGTGTTTTCTCACTGGCCAGCGGCCCACGTGCCTTTGTCTGGCCTGGCCTCCCTGCTCCATATCAGCTCATTCCATTCTGTGCTCTGAAACGTGAGGCGCAGCCCGGCCAGAACAAGGCCACAGACATAATGAAGACGTCGGATGTGGACATACGTCTCGCTGTGCCACGCAGGAAACACCCAGCTGGTAACAAAAGGCAGCTAGGCAGAGGCTCGCAGCAGACTGTAACACGACTCGGTCTTTACAACCCAGAGGGCTGCAGGGTGTCCACTCCTTGTTCTGCAGGGTGGAGCTTCACAAAGACTGCTGCTCATTGTCTGCCTGATGGGTGTTCCCCTCTCAGGGGTCTGGGCAGAGCCACAGGTCGGACATGACCCTGGGACTACAGCACTTCTTCATGCAGAAATGTGGAACTTTTACCTGACCCCTGAATATCTCTGTAGGGATCGTTTAAATATCCTATATCCTAAAAACATGAAATGTGATCTGTGAAGGGCAAACAATGAAATACAGCTCATTATTCAGATTTGAGGATTCTCAGTCGACCCGGGCTTGTGGTGGGGAAGGGTTCATTCTAGCTAACAAACGTAACGTTATTTTGTTCAGATTTTATCTGCTTGCAGGGAAGAATGACAGTGAATGTATGGAGATCAAACTATCTGTTCTCCTCATGTAAACATCTAGAGGCACTACAGAAGATCACCAAAAGCAAAGCTTCTTCAGTAATGGCACAAAAGAAAGAAACCAGGAGTTCAGGAATGATTTGCTTTGCTTCTAATGCTCTATCACGTTGAAAGCATATGAAAGAAAACAAGGAATCTCAGGCCATACTTCCAAATGTGCTCTTTCCTGTTCAGTCGGGGTGAGAATACATTATGGTAATGAGGTAGAAGCCATCAGTATCTTATCCCTCTGTCTTTCTTCAAAACCTTTGTTTCATTCCTGAAGGTGGGGATGACAGCGGAGCCTGAGCATGTAGGTGGGCAGCCAGACCAACTTCAGTGTCTGTGTTGAGATCTGTTGAGATCAGGCAGACCAAATTCAAATTTATTAGCCAATGTCCATTTTCCATTGGGCAGGGATGTTTAAAATGCCTCTATTTTACTACCAGGTGTGAGGTTGATTAGCCATTGCAAGCTATTTCAAAAGCTACCTTCTAGTGACATCACAAGTGGGAGGTCGATCCTTCACCATCATAATGGCTAATCAACTTACTCACGCCTGGTGGTAGAATAGGGGCCCTTTAAGTATATCTTAAGAAACCAGCCAAATCAGATCCCGGTTGCTTTTCCATATTCATTAACCTACAGGTGACCACTTGTGTAATCTCAGATCTCTTTTGGAAAGAATGGCTTCCTAAAAAAGACTGAACCAAGTCCAACTCAAGAGGTTGGTAGAATGAATCACGCCATGTCACTTCAGTTCCTCCTAACCTACAGCTCTGGTAAGGGAACAAGTCACACAACAAGTTGGCTGAAGGAGGACCAGTGGACACCCAGAGACTTGGATTTCTTACGTTGGGTGTCTTAAAGTACTCAGAGCTAATGCCATGAAAATCAAACCCTTATTAACTTCTCTGTGGATCATATCAAAAAGTGTACAGTATGCATGTTCGTATTTATCATATTAGCAGTCATTTAGGAGATGCTTCTGTCCATCGTGATACACATTTAGAGGAGCCCCCCCCCCCCCATTCCTCCAGATTAAAAAAAATGCATTTTGAACTAATTCACGTTAAAATATAACACTATTATAATGGTTCGTGGGACTTTAATGTGAAATAGGCCAGAGAAGATAAAAAATATCAGAGTGAAGATAAACACATGCGGTACATCAGCACGTAAACATCACAGCACTAATGTGGGCAGCATGATGTGTGAGAGAGTGTACAACAAGCAGCACATGTCCTGTGCTGTGAGGTGCCCACGACTAATAACTTAATAAGCCTTTGCTGTTTACTAAGAATTTAAATAAGACTCGCTCACAGATCCAATTACTCCAAATCAAGAGGTTCACACATGGAGAGCCTTCCAGAAGCGATGCAGTCCAAGTGTTTTGACTCGTATTTTTAACATCGCCGACAATCTGTCCTAATTTCTCTCAAGTGCAAATTATCAAACTATCGTGGTTGTCAAGCCTCTTTACCAAAACATAATTATAGCACAAGCTAATTGAAGTAAAAAGTTTTTGCCTTCGTCTTTTAATTATGTTATTACCGCTGAACAACGGCCTCCTGTCACCTCCCCAAACTTGTTAGTTTCCTCTTTGTTGGATTCGTTGACGACGTCCCTGTTGACGACCGCACAGAGACCGCCGTTCACATCCAGACGCACAGCCAAACTCACATCCAAACATGCCAACTCTGAGGAACAGGAGATATGTGTTCGGGCTCCTCCTCGTCCAAAACACACACCGAGCACCGTGGACATCTCCTGTTCCTCAGAGTTAGCGGCACCGTACATCACCTCCCCCCCTTCCCCCCCACTTAGCTACAACCTGCTCCTCCCCCCCTGTTCCAACACCGTGCCCCCCCCCCCCCCCCCCCCCCCCCCATCGGGTAACGAGATGCCTCGGCTACGATTTACGACACCTTTAAAATTCTGATTGCTTTGAATCTGAGAATTATTCATAAGACCGCGGCGTCATTCGTCAGACAACAAGTGCTGTTCTGCCGAGGACAAATGGGTTTTTACTTGTGGAGTTTCAGATGAATTCCCGCGTTGCCACTTAAAATAAGACATTTCTATGCATGGGTGTCTGCACAGAGCTTTTAATTAAAGAAAATGTGGCCCGCCTGACAACGGGCAATAAAGTTGTAGGTTTTTTGTTTCTGTAATACATTGTTCGGTGCGTGGCTGCTGTGCGCAGCAGGTGATTTACGGTGGGAGTGCGCGCGGCGCGGCACAGCCCGCGGCGGCCTGTTGACGCAGGCCGCGCAACGGGTCGGAGACGCGCTCCGTTAACCCCGTAGACCCGGCGCCGGTGTGAGGCGCTGAAGGGACTCGAGTTCCACAGCCAGACAGCCGGGCTCAACACGTGTTGAATCCTCTGCTGCGCTGGGAGCTACGGGGCCCGGCCGCTGTTCACAGAGTTTGAGTGAAGTATGTGCTCTTGAGGAAGCCGATTGAATTGTTTAAGTGGTGATCGGGGTCCGGACAGGTGGTATCAAACGCCAGGAGGGAGTCGCCTCACTGGTGAACGCAACAAGTCCTTACCCAAACTGCACCACTGATTTGAAGTTGTAAAGACAAGAAGGCAACGTTCCCTGCACAATTTGTTCAGTGCTTGTGTGACACTGTGACTGGTATGACTCCTAAAGAGTGTGAATCCTTGGCATGACTCCTATAGAGTGTGACTCCTATAGAGTGTGACTCCCTAAGAGTGTGACTGCTCAGGGTGACTCCTTGGTGTGACTCCTAAAGGGCCCAATGTTTATTTTGGCCTCGCCAGCCGAGACAAGAGAACACAGCCTTGTAAGCTATTGTGCAGACAACACAAAGCCCCATTATGCTCTGCATTGTCTGTATCCAGCGCTGTTGGTGTAGAAACTCGTATGTCAAGATCCTCCAGATATGATTAGTCCAGTCATCCTCAAGTGGACATGAGTCTGTTCACAAAGCTGACCTTATCTTCAGCTTTGCCTGATCACATGCAAAGATGGCACCCTAGAACATGGCACAGAACCAAGAGTGCATCCCGGACCGAGGTGGATCTAGGTCACCAGAACCAGACAAATTAATCCACACACCCTTTACAACCCCCTTAACCCCCAGGCCTTTAAAGCAGAGGGGAAAACCCAGAGGGAGGAAACTGGAGGAACACAGAAGAGGGGTTCTCCTTCCAGGGATGTTAGGAGGGGATAGCTGCTAAAAATGTGCAGCTGTATAACAGTGTATTAATAAAATATCAAGCGAAACCACAAGTTTTTCACACGCATCCGGATCTGAGTTGACGGTTCCACACGGGGAACCATGTGAAGAACAACTGTGAGTACAACTGATCTCCTTCATGTTGCTGAGTGTTGGCCAGGGCTAACTGACTCATCTCATTAAGGGACCACATCTTCAGCTCCAGTGGGTTCACCCCCAGTGTGTGTGTGTGTGTGTGTGTGTGTGTGTGTGTGTTGCAGCGCTTGTCACAGAGATTACTTGTGTGCACGTGCCGGGGGTAGAGTGACCATGCGTCGTGCACACGCATCGTGCACACGCCTGCTGCCCAGATCATCTCTCGATTACTGGGCCGCCCTCGGGGGCGGGCCGTGCACGGGCCTGGAACCAGTCATGTTTAACACACATGCACTGTCCATGCACACACCATGCACACACACAGCTCCGAGGCACGGCCTGACCACAGAACGAGGCCTCGCAGAGTCTGTACACAAACACAGAGAACTCCTCTCTTGGACTGACTCGTCTACATCTGACTGTCCACAGGAAAAGGATTCTGATTGGTCTACGTTAGACTGTTGATTAAACAGATCTCATTCTGATTGGTTTCCATTCGATTCAGATTAAACCAATTCTGATTGGTCTACATTAGACTGTTCACAATGAACGAATTCTGATTCTACTGGAAAACATTCTACTTTTAAAACATAAAAACATTTATGATTCTACTTTTAAAACATAAACTGCAAGCACAGAACGCCTAGCATTATTAGCAGGAAACACTGTGTTGTACAGAACTAGTGTACATTACAGTAGTGTGTACTTACAGTAAGTCTCTAATTTAAAGGGCATGAAGACTTCTTAACCAGAATGCATTTCACTTGGAACAACTTTTAAATAATTCTGGATTACTGAGATGCTGTTCATGTTAATGCATTAGCATTATCATGGTGGGCTCATTACCATTGTCTTATTAAAATAGTTTTGCCGTTGGAGTTAAAACAAAGACATGCTCTGGTGGATGTTTAGCCGCTAGCGGTCTTCCACACGCAAGAAGAGTTTTAATTTAAATGTTAGAATCCGTGACCACTGTTTGAACGAAATAAAATAAAAAAATGCGACACAAATAAGCTACTTAGCCAAATTAGGGCCTAACATTTGGAAATGTAATCCTGAAATTGCTATCATTATAACAAGCCGAGAGTTGTTTTATTTTTTTATGCTGCTGATTTGCGGTCTTTTCGGGAAGAAAACAGAATCAGAGTAAATGTTAATGTTATGGAAATTGATGTCGGGTGTGTAACAAAGTGACTTCTTTAATTCAAAAATAAAAGACTTTTGTCTCAGCAAATAAACCCTTTAGACACGGAGTAAGCCAGCGATGAACTCGTATTGACTTGTTATTCTGCTGTACAGTGCTGGGTGCTGAGTGATGCTAAAGCGAATGCTGGAGCTGCAGCTGGGCCTGGAAAGCTGCTTTAACTAGCTGGAATGCTACCAGCATTACTAGCATTGCTAGGGTATTTTATCTCATTACAATAGCTACCATCATGTAAACTGTATGTTTTTGTTTTTGATTGACTAAGAAGACAAAACGCCTTTCAACATTAACTTTTACATGACAAAGTGACAAAGCAATATCATATTCTAGAGCCTTTCTATATTCTCGAGAGGGGGACAAAGAGAGACAGAAACAGAGAGGGTGGATGGAGAGAGAGGGATGGTGGGAGAGAGAGAAGAGGAGACACAGAGGGACAGAGACAGGAAAGTGAGGGTGAGAGGGAAAGACCGAGAGTGAAAGACAAGTTTGAGTTTTGCTCCGATGGCGTTGTGGACACATGATCACACGGTCACCAACCGATGCTAACATTCATTCATTCATTCATTCATTCTCCATCAGAGCCATCCGGGGCAGAGAGAGAGCCGCTTCAAACTCTCTTAATGGACGAGCCGGTGGAGCATCCAGCTCAGGGGGTTCAAATCGGGGTGTCAGGGGTCAACAAAAGAGTGAACCTACCATGACCCACGTCTGGTGTGGTGTACAGAGGGGGGGGGGGGGGGGGGGGGGCTGTAATTGATGTAAATTGAATCTAGTTAGTGACCGCTCTGTCCACAGCGCGTGCTGTGTCTCTGTGTTCCCCCCACTCTCAAAGCACCACTGCTCAGGAGCAGCCCAGAGAGGTCCCTGCCTCTAAAATGTGTGTGCTTTTAAATGGCACTTTTTACTGATGTACTTGTTTTTGTGCTTTTGTATTTCATGTCAGGTTATGTAACTTTGAGTAGTTAGAAAATATATAAATAACATGTATGACTATGAATTCATTTTGACAAGGCCGACACAAAATCTAGCAACTATGAAGCGAGGCTGTCACAGGACGAGCAGACCAGACGTGACCATGCGTACAAACACAGGTTTCTCTCCATTTGAAGAGTTACGAGGAATATCAGTTTAGTATTGTTAGAAACAGGCGTATCTATCAAAGCATGTCAACGCAATGTGAATAACTAAGCACACACACACACACACACTTACGCACACACACACACACACACACTCACACACACACACACACACACACACACACACACACACACACACACACACACACACACTCACACACACACACACACACACACACGTGCACAAGGTTCCCCTCAAGGCTAATTTCTATTGTCCGTGGGACGCGCAGGTTGATCTGACGGAGGGGCTTAGTGATGCTCGTCAGGCGGGCCGCCGCCTGCATCAGCATCCCCCCCCCATAAGCTGCTTCCACATGAAACCAGGCCCTGATTAGCAGGTCTGTCTGAGGGCAGAGCAGCAGCTCCTGTAAGGAGACGTTTGAGGGATGTGTGGCTCACTGGCGGTGGAGGAGGGGGTGGTGTCAGAGGATTTGAAGTTCAGCAGATAAAGCTACTCCAGGGTATGAACTACAGCTTCTAAAGCACCCCTTTTTGTGTGACTGACTTACGCATATTTTTTTTTTTTTTTAATGCTGGTACAAATGTTTAAAGTTTAAACGGATTCCAATTGGAAACCGTTGGGAGAACCAATTACAGGAGGGCCAGGAGTTTCTGGGAGGATAGCTGCTTTTTTTCCTCTCTGGACCCAGAACCGAGCCCTATGGAAAGACCGGGCCGTCTCCAACGCTGCCCTTTTCCTCTGGATCTCAAGCAGATCCTCTCTGCTCTCCTTAACATAATCACTCAAACACACATTTTCAAAATGTGTCAAATTTGCCAAAATGACATCATATTTGAATAATTTAGGTAGTTGGGGTTACCCCCAAATTACTGAGAATCAATCTCAATCTGGCCATATTTCGGTTTCAGCATTTAGTATTTCCTGCGGAGAGGATCAATGTGATGGATGATCAATCGTAACCTGAATCTGATGAGCAAGCAGCTCGCATGATTCATCCATCCATTTCGCCCCCAAGCTGGTCTCAACAACTGGGTCACTTCCATAAAAAAAAAAAAAAACCTCAGAGAAAAAAAACAAACAACATTTAATTAGGAAGCAATTTTCTGTAATCATTTCATATCAATCAGCGCGCGCGGCATCGGTCCACAATGCAGTGGGGCCATCATTAGGACGTCCCAGGGCTCGCGCGCGTGAGGTATATAACGAGCAGCGTGCACGTGAGGTATATAACGAGCAGAGCGTGCGCGTGAGGTATATAACGAGCAGCGTGTGTGCGTGAGGTATATAACGAGCAGAGCGCGCGCGTGAGGTATATAACGAGCAGCATGTGCGTGAGGTATATAATGAGCAGCGTGCACGTGAGGTATATAATGAGCAGCGTGCACGTGAGGTATATAATGAGCAGCGTGCACGTGAGGTATATAACAAGCAGCGTGCACGTGAGGTATATAACGAGCAGCGTGCACGTGAGGTATATAACGAGCAGCGTGCACGTGAGGTATATAACGAGCAGCGTGCACGTGAGGTATATAACGAGCAGCGCGCGCCCCGGCCCAGCGAGGACGTCCATCCCCAGGCGGCCGCCGGCTCTGCAGGCCGAGCGATCGATGGGAGCCGAGCCGTTGGGGCCCTCTCTGTTCTAATTACCCCCTCTGGACGGCCCCCTACACCAGTTCGTCCTGTGCTATTTTAGCATTAATTAGCCCTGGACGTGAGCTGTCAACATGCAGAGAGTCTCGCCAGTAGGGCCCCTAACAACATCACGACCACCCCGTCCCCTGACTACGAATGGTGGCGACTGCCGCGCCGATTCCACCCGAGCAGACCCGCGCCGCCTGACGACGCTGCGAGAACACAGCCCTGACAACGCTACCGGACCCACCTCCCCAACCCCGCCAAGGACATCAGGCCGCGGCGAGGGGCAGCCTCTCAAGCGCACCTCTTGTTCTTCCTCCCTCCTCTTCCTCCTCCTTTCGCTCCTTCCTCCCTCCTCTTCTTCCTCTCTCCTCGTCTTTCCCTCGGCGTCTCGCGTCAAATCTCTGATCCCCTCCGAACCAAATCTTCATAATTAACTGGCACATTTTAACATGATTGCTTGTGACACACCTACTCTGGTAATTATCGCTTTAAGGCCATTTGCTAATGAAATTAATGCATTCGTTGCCCCAACTAATTAGCATAACTCATTCCAATGGCCCACATTTCAGGACAGCCCTGCTGCGAGAGCGAGAGCAACCGTCAGGGGCCAACGCAGCCCTGGCGACACACGGGGAGCACTGGTGTGTTTGGTGGTCATGTGACCGGGTCGCCCCGGAGATCTTCAAAGTCCTCCAGGGTGGAACCCCCTTCGGTCGGAACCGCGCGGCGCACGGCCGTACATCACAGAGTGACGCGGCCGCACGGCCAAATCATCTTAATTACCCTGCTAGCATCCACACACTCCTCTCCCTGGGAAACATTAGGGGGCGTGTGCGCCATGATGTTATTATAGCGATGCATTAGCTTAACAGAGTTTACATCAGCGCTAAGTGGAGAGCAAGGCAGATCTGCGGTCACTGCCCTGGTGGCGGCCGTCTGGGCGCTGGGCTGGGGCTGTCTCCCAGACATTTACTGCCCTGCATTAATAATGGATGATAATGCCGGCGGTATAATGGAGTGAGACAAGCACACAGTAAATTAGAGGTGTTGGGACCAGGAGAAGGTCCCCCTCATAGTGTGGAGGAAGCCATGCGATGCCCTCAAAGAACCTCTAAGCTGTCGGGGGGGGGGGGGGGGGGACATGGCGTCCACTACGAAGAGGAGCTGAAAGTCCTCAGTAAAGGTCCCCAGCTCCACTTAATGAGCATCACGCGTCGCGTTGACACATCCGGTGATCTAACGTGATCTATGCAAACATTACCACGCCCGGTAGTAAACACACTAATATTACTTAAAGTAACATTCCATATGAAACGCTACAAAAGCTCGACTCGCAAACAAACAAAACAAAAGAGCTTCTCCCTCAGAGCCGGGCGTCAGGCCGAGCGCACCGGGTCCACGCCTCTCTCCGGGGAGGGAGGGGGGAGAGCCGCTCTGTTGTGGGGGGCCCCGTGCAGCTCTGACCCACCGCGCCGCCATGAATACATGCGGCCCATCAACAGCCAATCAAGCGGCCCGTTCGGCCCGTCCGCGCGGCGCCGTAGGCATGCTGGCACATCCGCCATGACACATCAGCCGCGCCGCATTCTGCGAATAAACATGGCCAACAGGAGCCGCCGCGGTACGGCGAGCGCACCGCGGGGTACCGGCGGCGAGGTCGTAATTAACCGCCAGCCTCGCAGCGAATACAGATCCTTCATTAGGAGAGGCGGAGCCTCCGCCAGATATCATCATAATAATACATCTTCCTCGCCGCTTCCCCGTGAGTTGTGGAGGAATAATGGGGGAACATAAAACAGCTCAGAGCGAGAGAGCGAGCTGCCAGTGAATCAAACCCAACGAGAGAGAGAGAGGGAGAGGGAGAGAGAGAGAGAGAGAGAGAGAGACAAAGAGCTGATTGCTCATTAGTGTTATGTATCTGCTCTCCTACGCAGTGTGGAGATCTGTTGTGAGCGCGCTGCTGTTTAATGACTTAAATGGTATTTGCTTAAATGCTCCGTTACCACATCTGATGGAGTAGGATTAAAATAATCACCACCGAGTTGTTTTAAATACACACACACACACCAACAACCGTACTCACAAACACACACACACAAACTCTACCACAAACACATGCACACAAACACGTAAAGAAACACCCACCCATGCACACACACACACACACACACACACACACACACACACACACACACACACACACACACATACACACAGACACACCCACACACACACACACACACACACACACACAAACACACACCCACCCACACAGAATGTTCCCAGCCTTACAAAAACACATGAAAACCTGCATCTTAAAGACTCACATTCAGTTGGTTTGGGAACTGATGTTTTTTGTTTTGTTTTGTTTTTTTCCAACAGTGCAGCACATGACTTGTTATTGTTTTCATCCATCTACTAATTATGTTTGTTGATCAAATATGATTCACTGGAACGCAAACATTTGCACCCCAAGGTTTGCTGTGTTTCAGAGGGACGGTGCTACCGGAGGCTGTACCCTCGCCTGCACAGCTCTGGTGCGGTTCTGTGGACGGGCGGCCCATTAAAACACGTTTCTATCTACATACTATTGTAGACCATTGTCTCCACTGTGTTTACAGACATTAAAGCACATTAAAACATCTTTCTATCTACATACTATTGTAGACCATTGTCTCCACTGTGTTTACAGACATTAAAGCACATTAAAACATGTTTCTATCTACATACTATTGTAGACCATTGTCTCCACTGTGTTTACAGACATTAAAGCCCATTAAAACATCTTTCTATCTACATACTATTGTAGACCATTGTCTCCACTGTGTTTACAGACATTAAAGCCCATTAAAACATCTTTCTATCTACATACTATTGTAGACCATTGTCTCTACTGTGTTTACAGACATTAAAGCCCATTAAAACATGTTTCTATCTACATACTATTGTAGACCATTGTCTCCACTGTGTTTACAGACATTAAAGCCCATTAAAACATCTTTCTATCTACATACTATTGTAGACCATTGTCTTTACTGTGTTTACAGACATTAAAGCCCATTAAAACATGTTTCTATCTACGCACTAGTGTAGACCATTGTCTCTACTGTGTTTACAGACATTAAAACATGTTTCTATCTACATACTATTGTAGACTATTGTCCCTACTGTGTTTACAGACAGACGTGCAGCACAACAAAACATGTTTCTATTGTATCTACATACTACTGTAGACCGTAGTCTCTACTGTGTTTACAGACATGCAGCACCTTACAGTAAAACATGTTTCCATTGTATCTACATGTACATACTATTGTAGACTACTGTCTCTACTATGTTCACAGACATGTTCAAAACATGTTTCTATCCACACACTACTGCAGACGTCTCTGCTGCGCTTACAGACGTGGGGCACGGTGTTGCATGTTCCTCCGGTGTTTACAGACATAACAGCAGATAAAACACTTCCACCCCCCCCCCCCTACGACTCCTCCGCCCTGTCGATCCAGACAGCCCTCTCCCCGCGTGGCCCGGTGTGGCGACGGCGAGATGCGTTTCAGGGAGGAGGACGCCGCGGCACAAACAGCAGAACCGCCGCGATAGCGCGGCGCGCAACGCGTAAAAGAGCACATCGTGATGGATGTTAATGGACTTTAATTATAGACCGCGCTTCATAAGGCAGCCGCCCCTGGCGCGGCGGCAGGCCGGCGCTGTGAGTGTTTGGCTAATGAACGCAGAGCTAGTGTGTTTCCAATGATGACAGTTATCAAGCCAGAGAGGGTGGGGGGTGGAGGGTGGGGTGGGGGGGGGGCAGCTCACTATACCAACCACTCGCAATTAAAGAGAGACGTTCTCTCGTGCACTCTCACCATGGAGGGCGTGCACGCTGAAGCGCACACAGGGGCCAGGCTGCATAATTAGTGAAAAACACACAGACATGTGTACACACTCCATTTGTACATACTCAGCGGTAAACAATAATTCACTTTTTTTTTTTTCTTTCGTGTGAGGTTGTTCACGTGTTTTACGGCGTATTTATGAAGCTGGTGCTGGTTTGATGAGGTCATCTTTTACAGGATTTTGGGTGGATTTTTAAACCGATGGGTTGTGCAACTCTTATGACATGTCATCCGTCAATGGCCGTGGCTAGCCCTGGCGGGACGCTGTGGTCATGTGCTGCCCATCAGCTGACATCTAACGCATGTACCCTGATGGGCAGTCACTGTCAGACCCCCCCCCCCCCCCCCGACACTTTCTGTGCAGTTCAGAGTGTGGAGCTGGATTGCGCCACCACCACCACCACCACCATCCAGCCTCCACCTGGCTCTGCTCTGTGGTGCATGAAGCCTACACAAAGGCTTCAGATATCTGATGGGCCCTATGGGGGATTGCATAGTGCTCCCGAACGTTGGCATGCCGTTGGTGTCCAACATGTGTAATTATGGTTTAAATCCTGCAGCAGGGAGCTCCCCAAGAGTGGGACAGTGCTGCCAAACCAAAGAGCTTTCCCATTGCATCATGGTCAAATGAATGACCTGATGGATTTGTGACAGAATGCCACAAACTCAAACAGATATGAGAGTTGGAATCTGTACATATTAGAATATTTATTCTGATATTATTATCAACTGTTCTACATGTTATATAACATGTAATTACAAAAACATTTTTTATATTTATAATTGGGGGGGGGGGGGTTAGGTTCTAGGAGCCCTGGTTGTTCTAGCCCTCACCCCAAAAATCACCAATCACCAGAGGCCCCCTAGAACCAACCACCGACCCAGGGACCCAGGGACCCAGGGACCTCTGGCTCTAGACCAGGAGCCAGGGGGCAGAGGACCGGGGCTGGTGTGCTAGGAGCTAGGAGGCTGGTGGGCTAGGAGGTGTCCGTGCCCTTGCTTCCTGCCCTCCAGGAATGCGTTGGTTGTAATAATGAGGGTCAGAGGTGAGAGCTGTGGCTCTGCCTGGGGGCCCGGGGGCCGTGGGAGGGGGGGTGGGGGGGGGGGGGGGGGGGGGGGGGGGGGGTGGGCTCTGACACTGCCCCCGTCCCTATATTTAAATCCTGCCGCGGGCCATGTTTTCAGAGGGCGTCTGGAAACTAGTTCCTGTTACTAATTAGTTGGATGGCGTGCTATTTGTCTGTGGGAGCGAGGGAGGAGCCCACAGCAGAGAGGCTAAAAATAAAGGCAGCTTATGTTGTTCCTCGGCTGCGCCTCCTTCACCTGGCGGCCATCTTGGTTCTGAACACGAGGCGTGGCGGGCTCGTTGTGGAGGTGCCACTGAAGGGTCTGGTGTACGTTCCTCACATCTTGCAGGGCCCTATTTCACCACCAGGTGGGATGTTGATTAGCCGTTACAAGCCATTTCAAAATCTATGCTCCAGTCTAGTGGTTCCCAGCTGGGGGTCCGTGTGCCCTGGGGGGCGTGAGCAGGTCCCAGGCACAGACTGGGATTATGACACCGCGAGCCTGCAAAACCAAAACCGCGAAGAACATTGAAGTGTCTTGAATTTGTTTGATAAATACGATCTATGTTGTTTTTTTTGCTCATCAATACATTAGAGTTAAGAACATGAATAGAAGTAGGCCTCGCTCTCCCACTCTCTCTCCACATACATGTGATCCAAGTATGAACACACACTGACACACACACACACACACACACACACACACACACATACCTTACATGTAGACTCTTGAATGCACCAGAGTGTATCAGTAGGGCTAAGTCTGTGATTATGTTTGGGTCTCTGCTCCTTTGTACCCCTCAGCCAAACATCAATTTGAAACCAGACTCAGACTCACCAAACAAACCAAGCATGTGAAACAGCCCTTGTACTGCAGTTGCTACCAATAAACTAATTAACGAAAATAACACACACACACACACACACACACACACACACACATTCCAACAACCGTACTCACACACACAAACCCTACCACAAACACATGCACGCAAACACGTAAAGAAACACCCAGCCATGTGCGGTGGATGTTTCTAATAAGCTAATGAGTTGTGGCCTTCACCACACTCACACACTCTGATCTCCTGGTGTATTCAGTGTCAGCTAATGAAAGTCACACGTCAGCAAGTCAGCCAGCGCCCCGCCGACATCTGAGGCCTGATGGACACCTCTGGTTGGCTGGAGGCCTTGAGGAAGAGGAGGAGGAGGAGGAGGGGTTACAGCACATCTGTAAGCAACAACACTTTGATCACACTCTACTTCCCAGCGTCTTCAAAACAATATGGTACCGCAGTCACCGTGCGCCAATGGCCACTCAAACCCACCAGGAAGTAGAATTACGAAGGAATTAGTGCACCAGTCGGACCAGTTGACACAACACTCATGGAGTGTTTCTGGTCTTTGTTTTAATCCCGGCGTTGTGCGCACTGCGAGCGGGATCCAGTGTGTTTGACAGAAGCTTTAGCCCCGCCATCTTCTCCAATGATGAAGCTCAACCCGAGCGCTTTGAAGCTAAAATGCCGGACAGTAGCTGGGAGCCATGTTGGCTGAAAGCAGCAGAAGACAGAGACGCGGGAGCGGAGCTGTCACGGCCCTCCGTCTGAAGCCAGGATAAACCGCTGCCTCAGAGAGAGACGTCTCTCCGGGCGCACCGGCCTGACGTGAAGCGCTCTGGGCGCGCGGTTCCTCCACATCCTTTAATCAACGGCCGGGCTTTTAATACAACCTGTCACAACCGGTGTAAGCAGGTTTTTATCACTGACCGCGCAGAAAGCTCTCCTCGTATTAAAATGTCCGACACCAGACGGAGGGCCCCGGCTAACCTAAACAACTTGTTTCAAGCCCTCTTCACGGCGGGGTAATTATTTTCAACATTTCTCCAGATAGCAGCGAGAGAGAGGTGCTGAGCCCAGGACGCGGTCCCTGAGCCCGGCCAGCTGGTGCTGGCAGCAGCTCTGCTGCTTTACATTACCCTGCAGAGACCCGGAGCACATCTCGGCGCGTCAATCTCCCCCTCTCTCTCTCCCCCTGTCTGTGCCTCTCTCTCCTGATCCCGCGGTGGCCAGCTGATGGGACGCGACGTGGTACTAAACAGCGAGTTAGGCTCAACGCGGCCCGACTCTCCCGCAGTGGTAGTCAGTCTATTACCGGGCCCACCTCGCGACCGGTGTCGCCATTATGATCATTATGGTATGGCCCCGGGGCCCCTGAGTGACACAAAAAATAAAAACAACGGCAGCCGAGGAAGCCCATTGGTTGGTGTGAATAAACAGGAAATGGACGAGCTGGAGGTTGAGGTATACAAGCTGCTTGTCAGGAGGCTGGCATGTCATGCCGATGTGTCCCGGGTCTAATGAACTGTCAGTCCCGTCACATTCGGCAGCTAGCTCGCTGCTAAACTAGCAGGAGGAAGTCAGGTCACAGCTCCAGCAAACTTCTACACACACCTCTGCTCCGGGAGGCTACGCGCCGGCCACTGATTGGCTGGAATGGAGCGTGGCAGGGGCCAGGGGCAGAGAGTGGCCCCTCTCTGTGGTGTGGAGCGCGAGAGGGCGAGAGGGCGAGAGAGCAGGGGCTACAGTGAGAGTGAGAGAGAGGTGCTCTTCCTGTCAGGGTTCATCCTGAAGACGCTGTCTGGGAATATCTTCAGTGCTTTAGTGGAGGGTCCAAACATTCTTTTTCCCCCCCCCTGATATTCCACAGCACGGTATCAACAACACTGTAGGATTCAAGGCTAGGGAGAAATGTTGCCCTTTAAAGTGAAACCATGACAAACGTGTGGGGAACATTCCAGATGAATACATAAATATCAAAGAAGAAACTTGTGCTCTCCCTTGTTTATACAGACTTTGATCTGTAGTCTTAGTGTCTCACGTGTCTTTTTCAGGCCTGACTGTTTAGCCTACGGTTAAAGCTGTGATTTCACTTTCACTTTTTTTAGCAAGCTGTATTTAGCGTGAGTTATATTTGTATGCATGTTTTAGTCAGCTGTATGTAGTTTGAGTGATATTTGTACTTAGTCTTGTTTATATTTGCATTTAGTTTTAGTGAGCTGTATTTAGTTTGAGTTATATTTGTATTTCGTTTTAGTGAGCTGTATTTAGTTTGAGTTGCATTTGTATGCCTGTTTTACTTGTATCCTCAAATTTGTTCACTGGTACAGTAATCCCATCTGCTCCTGTTTTACTGCCATATTTTACGTGTCAAGCACATTCTAATATATATTTTGAAAGGAGCTTGACAAATAGATTACTTATTCTAATAATTATGAATAGAATTATCATCATCATCATCATTATCTTCATCATCATCATCTTCATCATCATCATTTATTAGTAGTATTATTGCTGATAAACATATTTGTTATGATTATTTCTAATAATAGTAATAACAATAGCAATAATAATTGTATGAAGTATGAAGCTAAATGAATACACTTAATTTCAGTTTGAGTTTGACCATTTACGTGAACATCACATTAAAGTAGTGATGTCACATAATAAAGTAACATGTGCCCATTAAGACGCGGTGGCAGCCATGTTGAGCGGACAATATGTCACAGAGTGGGACAGGGGAGCCCGGCACACAATAAACAACCACAACAAAAATAGAAAAATGTGGAAAATGCCAGATTGAGATAATGTAATTGTCCGTTACGTAGTTAACGAGCTCATTAAGGAGAGAGGGATGGGACAGTCTGCCGGGGGGAGGGGAGGCCTACATGACAGCCATCTGGATACAGCAGGGGGGGCGAGAGGGGGACGAGATGAGAGAGGAGGGGAGAGGACAGTCGAGAGAGGAGTAAGTGGGTGGGTGGGGTGAGAGGAGAGGAGAGGGGGGAGAGAGGAGAGGAGAAGAGGGGGGAGGAGGGGAGAACAGAGGAGGTGAAGGGGGAAGAGATGAAAAAGAGGGAAAAATAGAGGAGAGGAGAGGGGAGGTAGGTGTGTTTGTGGGGGACGGGGGGATGAGAGAGGGGAGATAAGTGTGCGTGTGTGTGTGTGTGTGTGTGTGTGTGTGTGTGTGTGTGTGTGTGTCCGTACGGGGGTTTCTGGTAGGCTGATATGGTGCTTATCTGGTGCTTTAGGGTGGGGATCCCCTCAGTACTTCCTCACATCTCAGGACAGACAGCGCATCCCCGGTCCATTACCGCTGCCACTCAAATCAGACCTGTCCTGATTATATTAAGGCCCCGTTAGGGGTTAACCAGTTTGCTGGTGGGCTCAGGTAGACTGAGGACAGCAGAAGGAATGGAACCCAGAACCAATCGACTAGGAACCCCCTCCCCGCATCCACCTTCGCTGTGACTTCAGAGACTCCAGACCGACTGTTCCCGACAAGTGGGGAACCGTGGGATGGCTTCGTTTGGATCCTCCAGGAAGCTGAGGAACAGCCGGGCAGCGAATCACAACTCGAATGACACAGCGAGAGCAGGGAGCAAACAAGCTGGGAAAGGAGGATGAAATGGTTTTTATTTGTCGACTAAAATAGACTTGAACAGATATATACGGGAGATTGAAACAGATGGCATGATGCCACGAAGAAGAGGCCTTTTATTCCATTAGAGCCGCGCAGGGATCTATAGGTCAAGTTGATTAGGAAAGTGATCTTGTCTGTGTCTGACAAACGCTGGAAACGTTGTGAGCACATTTCTTTGTCTTCCTCACTTAGCGTGCTGGCTACGGAGCCCATGAGTCCCCATGCACTACGGCCTGCTGTGTGTGTGTGTGTGTGTGTGTGTGTGTGTGTGGGTGTGCGTGTGTGCACAGAGCATATGCCCCGAGATGTTTTACAGCAGGCAAAAAAAAAAAAAAAAATCAGGATACAAAAAAAAGGGTTTATTAGAATCGTACCACTGATAGATTCAAATTATTTTATAATCTATAATCTCTATAATCTATTAATGGGTAGATAAAAGACGAATAGATCATATATTACTTTCGTTATGAATATGCCTCCAACAGGAGAGAAAAAAAAAGAAAATCCCTGATCAATCATACTTCCCGGCCCTCGATGTGAGCTGTTGAAGGTAGTCCAACACATACTTGGTGGAGACCAGCTCTCTGCCAATGGTCTACTCAACCAAAAATAACCCAGAGACGTTTGCCACGGGGGGAAGAGACGCGCTAATTAAATGGGAAGTCTCCTACTTTTCATCAGAAGCATTTATTAAAACAAGCATCCAGCAGATAAATGAGTCCAACGCCAGCGCCACGAAGGCCATTAGACAGCTTTTTCAGGACGTGGACCACGTCCAAACACACAATCAAGGGATTTGGCCGGGATTATGTGAGATTAGCAACACTGGGAGACAAATGAGGAGATGACAGGATCTCGTACGTCCAACGGACGAATTATCCGCCGCATACCAGACCAAATTAGCGATGGTTATTAGTCGTGGAATAAAGAAAGACGCAGAGCTGGGAGTGCTAAAAAGCACGGAGCGGCTCTTTGGGGGGCGTGGGTTCAACCACATGATCCACGGCCAACGTAAACCGCCGTAAAAGCTTTCCTCTCAAATCTCTGCAGTGTAAATAAAGCCCAGAGGAGAACCAGCGAGGCCATGAGAACCAGCGAGCCACCAACGCCGCCCCCAGGCCCGGCTGACCTGAGCCACGGCGCTGTGGTGCATGTTGTTGTGTCGGTCACCAGCTTCACCTTCTGACACACACACACACACACGCACGGATGCACAGCAGACAGGTGGCTGTCTGTCTACAGCTGCAGAAAACACTGTCGCTGTTGACTCCCGGGCCAAAAAGGTTGTTGGTTCAAACCCCAATGTCCACAGTCTATCCTGGTGGCATCCTTGAGCTAAGATGAATACTGACCCTACCTGCTCTATGAGGATGCGTCTGTATCTGGATTCTGAAAAAAAGCAAGTGTAAAAAGACTTCTTATGTTTCTATTATTGATGATCAGGAGCATTTACAACACATCTCTTCTTCTGATATCCTGCGGAGACTGCATTGTACTTTCTCCTCCCCAAGACGTGAATCTTCAGGTTAAAATTAGATATGAAAAGGCAGGCTATTCTGTAAAGTAGTAGGAGATATTTCGGTTCAGCAAGAAATGTGAATATTTAAAGTAAAGCAGGCAAAGTGCTGATGAAACACTTTCCCTCTAATAAAGGAGGAGCGTGTGCAGGGTTCTTTGCATTGTTTTAAAAGAAGAAACTTTATCTACGTCCGACCCTCATAAAATCCATCCTGGAGGGTTTGGGTGATAAAACACTGACCCTTACACTCTCATCTTTGGTGGCTTATAGTCCCTCACCAGGCTTACTCCACATTGTTCTCTGGTGATCTGGAACGCCCAGGGAGAGTCAAAGCCTACCTGCATCTCCTCATAGGAAGATCAGAAGAGGAGCTGTCATCTGCTGAATGGTGAACAGCAGGACTTACAGCTCTGCTTCTTGACAGACTTAAGTCTGACACTTTGAGACTTAACATTCTGACTTTGAGGTCTACTGTGCCTTCATGTGGAGTTTAATATCATATTTCTATATGGTGCTTATATTGCATTCCTTGTGACTTTTAAACTGCTGTATATCTACTCCATGCAATACAGCATATTGCCGACTCCACCTACAACAGAAAGCACAGATTTTCCTCCCCTCTAAATAATTTACAGTCGGGCCGCAACGTATTTAAGAAAACACCTAATTAATTGCTGCATAAAAATGTTAGATAACGCCAGCAGGATAAGATAAAGAATTCCTCCTGGCAGAACTCAAGCATCATGAAGTAACCTTCCCTTCACAACCTGAGGGTTAGCAGACACACACGCACACACACACACACACACACACACACACACACACACACACACACATAACGCAGACACACTGAAATACGTGGAAATACACGCATGCACACACACAAATGCTGAAACACATGCACAAACACACGTACACAGAGATGAACACACTCACTCACAAATGTATGCAGACACACACACACACACACACACACACACGCTTGCGCGCTCAAACACATACAGACACGCACAGATGCACACAGAAAAGCATGCGCACACACACACACTGACAGGGAAGGGCAGGTTTTTGATCAAGGCTTTTGACACGGCGCAGAGATCCGCGTCAGACTCACTCAAAGTGGAAAGTAATCGTGAAGAAGAGCCGTTCCAAACATTCTCAGACACCCTTCTGTGCCGTCTTCATTTGAAAATGATTTCAGACAATTTAGAAGGAAATAAGGGCGTCTCGCCAAAACAGTTTTAATAAGTGTAAACATGACCTTCTCTTCCCTGAATACAAAATGTTATCTGGCGGCACGGCACGCCATCTGCACCTTAGTGTTGTTCGGTGCCTCAGTGACCTTCCACTCCCTCGATGAGGGCGTCTCGGTTGACCTCTCATCGACCCCCGGGGTCAAAATCAGAAGTGGTCCACGGCGACACGGTTCCAAGTGCCGGGCTACGGGCGCTCGCACGGCCGCGTCCCGACGCGAGGAGGAGCCTTCAGAACGACCAGGAGAAGCGACGAGACGCAGCGCGGAGGGCAGGGGAGTAAAGACCTCCAGCGCATCACTTGTTTGATAGATTCCACGCCTGTGAGCCCAGGGCCAGAGGACTGGCAGGGTTCAAGCTGTAATGATGGCTTTATAATTAAGATGAAAGAGCGCAGAGCTCAGACAGGACACCGGAGTGGTGTCGGGGAGCTCAGACGACACCCAGAGACGCAGCTCAGCCCCCCCCCCCCCTGCCAGAAACACAGAGCAGGAGGATGGAGCCACTTCTACCACGGGAGGAGGGCTGCTGAATGAAAAGGCGTGCGTTTAGCAGCCACCTTTATGTGATTTTTTTTAACGATTTGTTCATTAGGTGGTGTAAACGTCGGAGCCAACTGGATTGAAAACATCGCATTTCTGCAGCTCAGAGTGAATAAACACATCCTCATCCTTCCTCTCAGACACTCCTTTCCTTCCCCTCGAAAAGAACAAGCACTCTGCAAGGACGCCATGAAACTGTCGGAAAAAATAGTTCTCGATTGTAATAGTTTGTTCAGAAATATCTTAGAATACTTTCAATAATACTTACATGTATCCATATTACATTTACATTGAGGGCATCTAGCAGACGCTTTTGTCCAAAGCGACTTACAATAAGTACATTTGTCAGAACTGTTTTATATATAAATACACACACAGCACAGTACATATACAGCACAGATATATGTTAAACTCTTTGAAAATTATAAAGAAAAATTTAATATATATTGAGATTGTTAAACTAGGAGCACCGTTAGCGCGTGCTAGCTTATCGCTCTGCAGATTCCAGTCAGGGTTCACGTGCGACAGACCAATCACAGCTCACCTTCCCTGACATCTGGTATCTGATGGGGGGGGGGGGGGGGGCGTCGTGTCACCCCTGGATGACTAATAATCATATCAAAGGTGCCATGTCACGGCGCAGATTTAAATAAGAGGGTTTTCTGCCCGCATTTGCATGCATCTGTTCGCCCGGCTAAGAGGCTAATGTCATAAAGTAGCGCGCAGACATGATTTAATGTAATCTGCGTGTCATATGCTAATCTCCGGCCGTCTCGCTAATGTACAGCATGTTCACAGGGACAGATTTTAAGTGGCACTAAGGAGAAAGGGTGATGGGTCTGTACATGTGGTTGTGTGAGCGGAGATCAGGAAGCTGCGACTGTTGGCAGTAGATTTAGAATGTGGACGTTTTACTATATTGGTTTCTTTTCAAAGTAATTTATCTCGCTCCCCCCAGACATCGGCCTCTCGCGTCCTCACTGGGCTATAAAGTATAAACACTTCGCTTGAAGCGAAGGGAATACCCAAACGCGCCTTAATTCCAGTTATTTCCTCTTTGTTTTTGAAGAGTCGACGTTGACACTGTTTACTCTTGACTGCTTCCCCTTCAAGAGCAGCTTGATAGGCTGCGAGTAATTCTCACCAAGAAAAACATTAAATTATTCTGGTTTCATCTAGTACTTTTTTCTTTTAGTTTTGTGGTTTTTAGATAGTCCGCTACACCAAATAATAAACCACCTAAAACCTTTCTGGGAAAGAAACAGATCCAAGTTGGGTTTTTTTCCTTGATGTTTTCCATAAATTGCGTACTAAATCCCAGACGTTTTGGTTCATGCCACTGAACATGAAACAGTACAATCAGGCCATCTGTTCTGCCAAACAATCAGTAAAGTCTCCTTAGTCCCCAATTTTTTGTAGAAGCATTTTTGTCTGAATAAATATCATTCTCTTTACATCCCGACAGCAATCAATAGGTCAAAAGCTCTGACAAAAAAAGTATAATTCAGCATCTGTGGCTGTCACAGTAGTAAGCCTGTGAATCATTGAATTGGACGGCATACCTGTCTGTCTATTTACCTACCAGGTGACGTTAGAGCAGTCCAGAATCTTCCACAAGGCCAGGCAGACCGATTGCTAAAGCTCGCGAGCTACTCATGTGTTTTGGGGGCGTGGCTTTGGAGGGAGGCCTGAAGGGAGGGGCGGGATTCTTTTTCAAAATCTAGCTTACGCTGGCTGGTTTCTCCAAATTGCCTACACCTAGCTTTGAAGAACACCACAACATCCATTCCTAGTGCGGGTCGCTTTTGAGCGGTTGAAAATACATTACCGCGGTGACCAGAGCCAAGTGTTCTTTGTTGCTAGCAGGGCCCTTTTATCAAATAATTACATTCCCGTTTGACATATTTCCTCATAAGAGGGAGTGCAGTCTGCCGTAGTACCTCAGAATATCTTAAGAGATGTACTTTTGCTCTCCGACAGGCATCCCCTTACGACCTTATCACCAGCTCAATGCTTTGGGTTATTCATATTGTTTTAGCATGTTTTCCTGGCTGGCTGTGATTCAGTGATGCGCACGCCGACCAATAAATCACTTAACTCGCCTGTGCACCAGTTAATCACCGTGGCTCGTCGTGACCTTTGCTAGATATGGCTAAAATCCTCTGATTTGTTCCAAGTTCAGGTTTTACTCAGAGTTTTATCTCAACCTTGCCTCGTGCGCAGCGGGGAAAAATGAAGAGGATTTGTCACAAGTGCCAGTGTTGCCAAAACACCAGAGAGTGAAAAATAAATTCTCTGGAGGGAAATGTCAGGTGGGAAGCTGTGCACAAGACTTTAGAGGTCTGACAAGACACAATTACACCCTGGCCCCCCCGCAGGGAGCTGGGATGAGGTATTTTCAACTTGGTGGGTTGAGGAGTAAAGTCGTATGCAGCGATGGCCTCCCTTCTTTGATCTGCTGGAGACAGAAGCTGCGACGTCCCTGGTCGCGTGACGATGAATGTCAAGACAAAGCCACCGAAAGGCCAAACCATCTCTCCTCGGCACTCCGGCACTCCAATCCATATAAACATGACAACTAAGCCGGCATTCTTCTCAGTGGTGAGTTTACCACAACGCTGCAGTTCAGGCTCAACCTAATATAGGCCTTCCATTGACTTGGTGGTGCTGTGAAATACACAGTGTGCAAATATCTTATAATATGTATACATAAAATAACATGAAAACCACAACTGCATCACCAGAATGTGCACCTTAGAGACGTCTATGGGTGAGACGCGTCCTACCAGTTTCATTCAAGAGCATTGTGGGATCAGGGAGCAGGATAATCTAGTGGTTGTTAAGGTGTTCGGGTTTGATTACTAATACCTCAAACCTACAAATTGGCCTCCTAGAGCAAGATTCCACCTAACCCCTACCTGCTCAAAATGATCTCTGGTCTCTGTACTGTCCAACCCCAGCCTGCACCTTAATTACATGTACTGTGTATGAATTCACTGACCAACCCATACCTGCTCCTTAAAGACCTGCCCCTGTTCTGCCTAACCCCTGCTCCTCAATGATCTGTCTTTGTACTGTCCAACCCCTACCTGCTCCTTAATGATCTGTCTTTGTACTGTCCAACCCCTACCTGCTCCTTAATTACCTGTCTCTACTCTCTAACGCCGACGTGCTCCTAAATGACATGCATCCGAATTCACTGTGCTTTGGATAAAAGTGTCTGCTAAATGACTAAGGAGATAGCTGAGGATTCTTGTTTATCAGTATAAAATTAATAACCATAAAGACCCTGAAAACTGAAATGTCACATGTTCAGCATCCTGCGAGTATCTCTTTCATCCTCAGAGAACATTGAAGGATTCAGGTCAGCAGCGTAGACCTTCTTCATGGGCCTCCTGTTGCAACCAGTCCTATAAAAGGTTATCAGGCACTTCAAAGGCTCCTGAATTAAGCCCAACGTATACACCATGCCTTCAACTAATAACCCCTCCAATTACACCCCCCCCCCCCCCCCCCACCACCCCCCACAGGGAGATGCTGATAAATTGTCTGGTGTAATTAAAATGATTAAGTGAGAAATGTAAAATGGTAATTCATCTGCGTATGATAATGTTAAGTAAACCTGGTTATAAAACCTGCTTAATTGGCTGTCGAAAGACGTTACGTCTGAACGAAATAAAGAGGAAGGGATTTATGTCTTAACTAAAATAGACGACACCCTTCAGAATTCTGAACTCCTTCAGTCTCTCTCGTTCACCTCAGAGTAGTCACCGTTCAAACAGGGGTATACTAGTGTACACAGTATGGTCACTATCCCATGCATGTCTAACGCATCATCAATGGACAACAACCTCTATTCAAACAGCTGATCAATATGTTGTTCGCCTGACCTAAAAGGTTCAACAAAACGAGCACTTGGCTTTGAGTAGGCATCTTTACTGTGTTAACAGGACAAGATACACCAGAGGAGAGGGTCTCTGACTCCCAGACGAAAGGTCCTGGGTTCAAACTCCGAGGTCCACCGCTCCCTGTAGGCATCCTAGAGGATACCCCCTAGCTCCTACCTGCTCAGAAACAACCAGAATCCATCACTGTGAGTGGCTTTGGATAGAAGTGTCTGCTAAAGGACTTTATGATTCAAAGTGAATCTCTTTCCTCTTTGTCCCGATGAACCCAGCATCTTGCTTCACTGCTTGCATCCTGTGGATGGTATATACGCTGTATTGTCTGTCTTTGACATAAAGCATCATCCACATTCTGACAACAGAGCTCACAAGCCAACATGACGGATGCAATAACCTTCTTCTGATGTCACATGGTCGATAGCAGGAGGGCCACACTCCTCTTCGGGCCTCTTCCTCCGAAATATGATTTGTGGTGATTGAAAGCTTTTTGATTTAGAAGTGTATTCTTTCAGGCTAAGTGCTCTCTGAGACCATCAAGACAATTTAATTGCCTCACTTTAAAGAAAAAAAAACAAGCAGTTTTTCTGCCCCAAACGATATCAGATCGTACGGTCTCGATGGAAACACATGGAAGGGGACGGCCGACCGGGAGCATAATGTCATTGGGAAATGCAATTTTCTGATGGCATTTCCTAACTCGCCCTCACCGAACCCACAAGACTGATCAAAATCTTAATGAGTGGTTTTCTGAAGTGGACTTTGGCTTATCTTTTATAGAGGCTTATGGAAACAAACAATCACCAACGCTGACCTTATGAAAGGGAACTTTCTCTATCTGATAAACAACCTGACCGCCGTTACCGCCCAGACACAAGGCCTTGCCGCGCCGATAAAACACTAATCAAGTTGGGGAACAAATGACCAGTTCCCCTTTTATTTGGATAATTCACTGTTGCCGCATCCCCTCGAAATCATGGCTCATGCTACCAGTGTTACTATCAGAAATATTACAATTATGAAAACAAAATCTGAAATTTCCCTATATTCCTGAATCCATTAAAGAACAATGGCTTACCAAAAAGTCGCAAATATATAGCAATTTGCTTTTAAATTATGTGTATCATAGTGCTACAGTTAAGCTAATAGGGCAGAGTGACTATGTATCCTTGTGCTACAGCTAAGCTAATAGGGCAGAGTGACAATGTATCTTTGTGCTACAACTGAGCCAATAGGGTAGAGTGACTCTGTATCGTAGCATTACAGCTAAGCTAATAGGGCAGAGTGACTATGTATCCTAGCATTACAGCTAAGCTAATAGGACAAAGTGACTATGTATCCTAGCGCTACAGCTAAGCTAATAGGGCAGAGTGAATGTGTAGCAGAAGGAATGTTCTCTGCAGTATTTCCTCTAAAGTTAATGAGTTTAAATTAACACTTCTGTAAAAGTTTTTTTTTTCATCTGCGTAATGTACTAAGATTAAAATATCACAGTTAAGATTAATGATACCATTGATTAAGAATGATTTTGAGCTATTCTTGTAATGCATCATCAAAATGAGAAAAAATACACTGCGAAAATCTTTTGCATGCAAACTTAATTCACAAACTTCTGAAGGTATATTTTTAATGTGAATAAAGTAAATGTAAGAAGTGCATGGCTCTGTGGGTCATGTTGAATGCGTTCTTAAAGGAACATGATAACAGGGGAGTGGGGATAACAAGATGGCGGCGTGCTGGCCAGGACACCACAGCTTCACAGGCCTTCAGAGTGTTGAGTGGTTAGCTGGAAAGACAGAGAGAGAGACTGGCTGCTTTTAGCGGAGTATAAACAAGAGGAAGGTATAGGCAGATGGAGATAGATGGAGGAAGGTGCATATGGCCTTGGGCCACATTCAGCAGTACAACCCACACGCACGCACACACACACACGTTCCTTCTCTTGTTTACATGACATATTCCCAGCACATTTTCACAGCTTTCTACCCCCCTTTACACACAGTGTCAAACCCCTGCACGCTACCTGGTACATAGACTCTCCTGTACCTGGTACACACATAGTACACCTTCACCTGATACTGGACACACACACACACACACACACACACACACACACACACACACACACACACACACACACACACACACACACACACACACACACACACTCTCACACACACACACACACACACACACACACACACACACACACACACACACACACACACACACACACACGTCCGTCTCTGCTGTGGGTGACAGCAACAGCTCCAGAACACCAGTGAGAGTCCATGTGACCCTGCTGTGAGAGGGTTGAGTGGGGAGAGTGTGTACACAGTGCTGATGGATGTCATCAAACACGAGGTGAGATCCAGGCATTGGGAGGACTAGTTATGCTAAGTGTGATCAGTGTCTGTTCACACAGCACATAATGTCACACAGAGCAGATACACACCACCGCGGATATGAAACGCACCGACGGTCCTCTGCACAGCACAGCAGAGGAAATAACGGGGGCCATTTTAATACTCTTACTGCGTTTTAAATGTTTAAAATGGCCGGTTTGCTGTGCTTGCATTTGGTAAGGACATTAACATAGTTATTCCACTGCACCATTTGGCAAATAAAATCTTCTGCATCTACATATAACCGTATCACAGGTTTACTCAAGACACAGTTTGGTAGCTGGGGGTTAGCTGATCTGCGTGTAGTAGCCCGTTTCTGCTTGTTTCAGTCTATTAAACCGTTATTAGCTGTTTACACACAACCCTGTAGAGGAAATACAAGCAGGACCCACAGCCTCTCCTTCAGGCCTTGAGATCCATTTAGATTGCAGCGCACAGTAAAGAACCACAGACTCTAATATCTAAAAGCACTTTGGAGATACCATCTCCACAAGCGATGTATGAAAATAGCTGGGACATGAGGGCTGATAGCCATCAAACTTGTTAACTTTCGTATTTTTAGCTCTGGAAAATAGGCTTTTTTTAAAGATTCTGCTTAATAAACCACATACACATGCTTTTGTTAAGTTAACTTCAGACAATCAAATAAAAAAGTATCATACTACATGAGTTTTTGAGTTGAATTTAGAATTTGAGAGAATTTAGTTGCTGTGAAATGGATATGTGCAATGAAAAAAATAGTTAAATATCACCCTTAATTAATCATATCAGCCATCTTAATTAACTCTTATGCATAAGCTATTTACACTAACACTTACTCAGTAAACGTTCAATTCTTTCTGAGAAAAGTGAGAATATTTTCTAATGGCACGTACATGAAGTGAAGTACTGATTATTAATATATTAAAGTTAATCCTAGCTTAAGGTTTTTAGTTTGGCATTCAATATATCAAGAAAATATCAGATGTTATTATTTCTGAAACAAAAAATGTGATCATAATTTGCATCTACCCATGATGATAAATGTAATACTGAACTAAAGGACAGAGCACAAGACCAATGTTTTACTATGAAGGGTTTTAAGCTTTGGTAAACCAGCCAAACACAAGCCAGAGCAGGAATCCAACAGGGAATCATGTTGTATTGATAGCCCATTGTTGCCTGCTTTTATCCTGAGTTACCCAAGCTTCTCCTGAGTTCAGCCTAGCTTCTACTGAGTTCAGCCTAGCTTCTACTGAGCCAAGTTCCTGAGGTAGTGCTAGTGTTAAAGCTAGTGAGCCTAGCTCTTGAGTTTAGCTTCGCTTCTCCTGAGTTTAGAAAATCTAACTCTTGAGTTAAGCCTTGCTTCTACTGTTTATCAGGATGGGTTAAGCCATCTTTTGAGTGTTTGGGCCTTAGCTTCTCCCTTCACCCCAGCACTGTGTTGGTGTGCAGTAATGAACCCCCGTGATCCACTCAACCGGAGCAGCACCTCAGCACAACGGCCCCGCTGCAGCGCCCGCGGTGACACCCGATACGCCGCCGGCAGGGCGAAGCCGGGGCTGACGGTCGCGTGACGGCGGGACCCGGGGCCGGTTTGCCCGCGCCGCCCTTCAGCGGGAACACAAGGGGCCCGCCACGCGCTTCCAGGAAACCCAGCCCAGAAACCAAGTGCAATTAAGCCCTGCGTGGCACGGGCAGTCAGTATGTATGAAATCAAATTACCTTCATTAACCTGCCAACTTGGCCGGGCGTCAGCGGCCCTCCCCGGAGCAGCAAGATGAATGACAAACCCAAGGAGGCGTCACACGCCGGCCTCCCCGAGGACCCGCCGCGCCGCGCTCCCCTCCAAAACCGGCTAACACATTCATATGCATGCGCGCCGTTTCTCCTGCCGCCCCGCGACCATGTGTGTTTTAATGTCGCCGGATGAAATGCACAGGGTTGAAAACAATATCGCACGCGTGAGATAATTAGCTCCCCTAGCTTGACAAATGGGCCGATACCTATGTGAGCGCATGCTTTAGCGCGCCGCATATGGTGCCTTCATTAGCGCCGTTGTGTCGCATCCTTAGCCGCGGCACATATTTATTGCTGTAATCTTAAATATGTGAACAATGGTCACGGGGAATAATAAATCTGGCTGCGTTTCACCGCGAGGAGAAAATAAGTAAAGTCGCGATGCAGATCAGACAAGTAACTCCGAGGACATTCGCCAGCCAGGTCCTGGGAATGGAGCATTTTTCATTCCGGGAACGTATATTGACTTGTCTTCGCCCATCTCACGCTGAAAACACTGTCGTTACTTTCCCTGTAAAGATCTAGGGACAGAACACACTTTTAAATGTATCGCTTTGCCCTTTAAACTGAAAAAGAAAAAATGTTTTCCTTTAAATTCCTTTTTTCATGTATGGATGAGAAAATGGGGTTAACAAGGAAACGCTGAGCCGTGCCGCTGTGTGCTCTGTGGCTGCTGCTCTGAAGGCGCGTCAAGCCATGGATGTGATATTTGTGGTGACTGGCTATCAGAAGCGGCATCTGAGGTAAGTGATTCTATTTAGATAGATAATAAATATGCGGTCATGGGGAACCTTATCCCAAACCGACATAATGACTTTCCCCGCGCTGGGAGAAGGTTACAGATCAGTCCGGCTCGCCGTATTTTACGTGTTTCACCAGTTTCCTGCTCGGCTCGGCGCCCTAATCACATTTCCTCCTCATTACCAGAGCCGGATTATTTTATGAGAAGGGCCATTCCTTAGTGTAAATGTCCCTCTTAATTTCTGTAAATTACCAACCATGCTACAGACAGAGAGAGAGAGAGAGAGAGAGAGAGAGAGAGAGAGAGAGAGAGAGAGAGAGAGAGAGTCAGACAGACAGATACAGAGAGAAAGACAGAAAGAGGGAGGTAGAGAAAGAGAGGGACAGAGAGAGAGAGAGAGAGAGAGAGAGAGAGAGAGAGAGAGAGAGAGAGAGGCAGAGAGAGAGAGAGAGAGAGAGAGAGAGAGAGAGAGAGAGAGAGAGAGAGAGAGAGAGGGAGGCAGAGAGAGAGAGAGAGAGGCCCAGGAAATCAGACGATGTAACCCCCCTTGATTCTCCCCCACTGATGACAGAGATTGGAGCGTTTATTTGTGAGTGATGATCGTTTAACAATTCCACGGCAGCTAGGCAACGCGGTAAGCGTACCCGGGCAATCAGCGCCTGATTGGTATATGATTGTTTTTTTATGAGAAAGAATTGAGAAAATTGATCTCTTTTGACAGGGCCGCCGTAACCGCAGGCAACCGCAGACGCTTGGCATTTGGCATCGTTTGCCCAAAACTATGTCCCTCTGAGAGAAAGAGAGAGCCAGAGTGTGTGTGTGTGGGTGTGTGCGATTCAGAGTCTCTATTTATTTTCTTGTTCACTACGTGTGAACAAACCAGATAGAAATATTTAGCTCAGCCTTCAGGTCGTAAGAGCCATCCTTTAGTACAGTGTTCACTAAGAGGAATCCTATCACATGAATCACCGATTCCCGCTGATAAAGAAGTCCGCGCGCAAGTCGCACAGAATCCTGTTGTCTCTCCTTCAGATTGACTCAACCTGCCAGCCGAACGGAGCCTTCCATTTATAAACCATCCTGCGAGTCCCAGAGACACTGGAGAGCTGGACGCGGGAGAAGAAACGAAACAAAATGAGCTTCCTAAGCGAGAGCGACATTTACAGATTACCTGCTCATTTCAGCCAGGTGACAGGTCGACGTTCTGCACCGACACCAGGGGCTTACTATTTCTGCGCCAACCCACAACTCAAGACCCACAGCCCTCCTCGGAGGCAGCATAGGGTTTTCAACAAAGGCCCGGAAAACCAGGATGCACCGATCCTGAAACACCTGGCAGTCTGCAGTCGGAGGTGGGGGGGGGGACACCGGACCGGCTCCACCTCCGGACCGGCTGGAAGGTCACCCCGTCCTGCGGCCTGCCCTCCTCCTGCCGGGGGTTGGGCCGGCACCGGATGATAAATAGCGATAGTCATGCAGGTTTCGGCGGCCAGGGCTCTGGAGGATGCTGCCCAGCCAAAGAGAACCGTTCCCCAGTCAGAGTGCAAGGTGGACGGGTGAGTCACGTGCTTCTCCGCCCCCCCACTACCCCTTCAGTTCCTCCACGAAGGCCAACTTGGCCTCCGTCGCCCCCCACACTCATAAACATGGCCTATCCTGGGATGGCTCGAGCCGCTGACCACCCTACGCCCTGTAGAGGCCGCGGGTTTGATTCCCACCCGTGGCCCAGTGCTGTGCGTCGTTCCTTCTCTTCTTCTTCTCTTCTCTCTAAAGCCCATAAACCTTAACAAACATCTCCTCACCTTCACCTTCCATCCACGCTCCTCTGCATATAGGTGGGCAGCAGGCCAGGTAACATCTCAGGAGGAGCTGTGCACAAAAGCTATCTAGGACGCCATCAATTAACCGATCCAGGGGATTAAAGCGCACTGTTGTACAATGGTTAAAAGATGGAATTAATTTGACTGATGAGGGGAGTTTCTTTTTGCGAGGGGGGTGGGGGGGGGGGGGGGGGGGGTACCCCCCTTGGAGGCGCCACTGAGAAACCCAGAAATGGATATTCTTCCTTCCAGACATACCCAGCAAACATTACAGGGAGCTGGTGAACGGGGGGGGGAGGAGTGGTGGCGGAGTGGGGGCATAAAGGCATGACATTTGTATTGAATACCTTGGTAATGGGTGCTGCCTCGGAGAGTAGCCTCCTTTAGGACAGTAAACAGAACCAACACACGATCCGAGGACACTGCTGACTAGAACCAACACAGGATCCTAGGACACTGCTGGGCCAAAAGAGGGAAACACAACTCAGAAGTATCTAGTGGGAACTCAGAGCTCTCTCCCTCTCTCTCTCTCTCTCTCTCTCTCTCTCGCTCTCTTTCTCGCTCTCTATCGCTCTCTCTCGCTCTCTCTCTCTCTGCCATGTGAGCATATTTGGAATTTGTAGGTCTCTTTTTCTCCGGAATAGAATCGGAATCTTACTCCTTTAAAAACACACAAACAAACGTCCTCCCTGATAATGTCAAACTGAATCTGAACGAGTCAAGCTGTATAATAAGCACATAGCTCTTTCTTTTAAGTCCCTAACATATTACCACATAACACAGACTCCCGGAGAGAAAGAGAGCGAGAGAGAGAGAGAGAGAGAGAGAGAGAGAGAGAGAGAGAGAGAGAGAGAGAGAGAGAGAGAGAGAGAGAGAGAGAGCACAAGAGAGACTGCGGGTGTCAGAACAAGAGATAGAAGCGGGGAATAAAGAGCAAAAACATGAGAACCAGACTGAGATAAGGTCAATTAGGGCTAGTGCTGATACCAAGTAAAGGTCAAACAGGCCTTCTCCACAAGCGGCACGCCCGGCTGTGTGGGACCAGCTGGGCCTCGTCGAGGAGCAGGGCCCTAACAACCTCTCCTCTGGTGCTGGTGGAGGAGGAGGAGGAGGAGGAGGAGGTGCAGCCCCGACTCCTCCACCCCGCTCCACCCTGACCTCTTTAGGAGGAGCGGCTACAGAGCCGCCGTCTGACCGGACACTAATGAGCGCTGTGGAGGAAAGCCCTGACGGCCCGGTGCCGTTCTGCTGGCCGCAGGCGTTCTGAACGGGCCCGTTTAACCAGAGGAGTCGCCCGGGGTTGGGGGGGGGGAGGAGTGTAACAGTAACCGGGGACGAAGGCGACCTAGCGGCGTGCATGTGCCTTGCGAGCCCCGGCGTGCGCCCCGACAACCACAAGGGTGGCGCGGGGGGCTGCGTACCGACACGCTGATGGTTGGTGCTGATGGAAAGGAGCGCCATGAAGAAGAGACGTCGGTCGAGGGACAGATTCTGACCCGCCCCCCCCCCACCCCCACCGGCGGGTCCAGAGGAGGCCCCGCGTGGATGTGGACGGCGGAGGGTTGAGAGGAAAACAGGACAGAAACACGACGGGATCCACGGGACCGCGGCGGAACCGTGTCTCCCGGCAAGACTAAAAACCAAACGGAGAGCGGACCAAAATATGAAATAGTGAGTTTCCCCGGTGAAGTAAACTTTGCCCATAGCTCCACCTGCTTGTGGTTCATGGACACTGACACCGGCTTACCAGATGTCAGCTTGTGAAGCGCCCTGCGTCCTGTGCTGTGGTGTTGGGCTGCGTGGAGACGTCTCCAGAGACGGAGCAAACGCCGAGAAGTATGGGTGGTTCTCCTGGCTGGGGAGGAGAGCCACGCGACCACAGCAGTGCACAAACACACGCAGACGGTGAGAAACACACGCAAACGGTGAGAAACACACGCAAACGGTGAGAAACACACGAAGACGGTGACAAACACACGCAGACGGTGACAGAATCACAACGAAGGAAATGCAACTGAAGAAAACACAGCATAGAATTGTAAATGATAAAACGGACAAAATGCAACTCATATCGGGATATTGTGCTGATGTTCATCACCGCTGTCCTTCAGATACAGACAGTTACAGACACCTATAAAGTTAGATTGGATTATTAGTGGAAATACCTATTATGTGAAAACATTAGTGCAGGAGGCTTGCGTCCATTCCAAACGCATTATATCATTAAATATTATTGCTCCGTTTCACTGGTTGAGAACTGTGTCAGCATATGATAATAAAACATAGATCATTAAAGCTTGGTGCCTGACAATATAATTAGAATATCCCCTCATTAAGAAATGGAGATGTATAATATAAAATACATAATGTGGACATTTAGGCCAAATGGTCTTTTGGCACAGAACTGAAGAATTATCACATCAAAATCATAGCGAGACGCAGCAGATTGAGGCTAATTTTTTTATACATTTCTATGTTTCTATAAATATGTATGGATGTTATACTTGATAGATGATGGCAATTAGCTAAATGTGTTCACCATAAGTTTGCTGAATAGTTAAAACTTCACGCAAATAAAAACCCAAAGTAAATGATTATTCAGCGTGACTTTCAGTTTCTACAACATCATAAAATATCATCAAGCCTACCAAGGCCGACATGTAAAGAGAACATTGCTTCCTCCTGAACCGAAGCCCTGAAGTCTGTTCATTAACTAAAGGTTGCTGAAACCCAGAGTGGCAATCATCAGCAGTAACCGACTCATCCACACCTTCGCCATCCTGCTTCCATTAAAACAGCCTCCCTAGCATTATTCACCTTCCTCTTCTTCACCCTCGCTGTGCGTCTCCCTCGTACGCAGATGCCTGGCCAGGGTCTGATTTCCCTGCTGCAGTTGGTCTGTTGGAGCCAATGGTGATGTATATCACATGTGTTTTCCTTTGTTCAGGATTAAACATCCAGTTTCTTCATTCAAAATTAGCCATTCAGTGCTAAATGTTTAAACATTTTTACACTCAAGGCTTGTATCATCTTTTTTATGTTCAATAAAAAAAGACCTGCATTATGATCTTTAAACTGAAGCGTCATGAAATTGTCAAACAAATTCACATGTTTTAAAAATGTTCATGCTAAATGATTCTGGCACACACACGCACACGCACACACACACACACACACACACACACACACACACACACACACACAAAACGTAGGGCAATTACACCAAAGCCAGTGTAGCATACAGAATTAGTGTTTTAATTTGAGTCCCTGAAACAGAATATGTTAAATTGTAATTTACTCAAATGGGAGGACTAGGCAGCAATCAGCAGAGGTGAATTTAAACTTGTTCTCTAGATGTGAATTTAAATTAATAACCCATAAAATTAATTACAATCCTCATTACTCTTCTTCCCATTCCAGCGCTAACGGGGCTAGCTAGCATTGCTCTCCAGCCGCCCTGTTATGTCCTCGCACTGTTCTCTGGAGCAGCTCAGCGACTGCAGAATATCAATGTAACAGGGTAGCTGGGTAGCATGGTAGCATGGAGGCAGGGTAGCAAGTGGCATAATAGCAGGCTAGCAGGGCAGCAAGGTAGCATGGTAGCAGGGCAGCAGGGTAGCAGGGCAGCATGGAAGCAGGGCAGTAAGGTAGCATGGTAGCAGGGCAGCGTGGTAGCAGGGCAGCATGGCTAGCATGGCAGCATGGTAGCATGGTAGCATGGTGGCTCTTTGTGTACCATCTGCTTCACTAAATCATTTCAAAATGATTCACTGGATATTAAAACGTAGTGCAAGGTTGTAGGTCACTTCAAACCAACTTACTTTGAACAGCTTTAGTGTTAGGCTGAGGTACCTCACACAGCAGACTGAGGTTATTTCATACTTTAGCTTATTTTTCTAATTTCTACCATGTGCTGTACTCTGCAAAACAAACAATTGTGTTAAAAAGCCCCTCTTGAACAAACTCCTTGGTCCTCAGACATCTGGTGTCAGAGGTCCGTAGACCTGACCTCAGGCATCTAAATGGAGTGCAGTGCAGCTTTATTTATTTATTTATTGACAGGGGAGTATTGGGTGTTCTCGGTGTCTTTCTGCTGGTGGAGGCCACTGAAATCGACCTGAAAGGCAGATCTTTGGGTAATGAGCTGAACCAGTTAAGTGATGAGTGTGGCCGTGGACACCTGAACGTCACCTGGTCAGCACCTGCATGCTGTATGTCCTTCAGCTGTTCTTTACACCGTGCCCTCTTGGCCTGGTCGCCCTTGCAGAAATCATTTTAAATCTGTGTGTTCTACCAGGGTAAAATAAAGGTTAGATAAATAAAACTGTCTGTCTCTCCCTCGTGAAACCACAGATTCAGTTCACTATGGGATAATATCAGCTTTTTTGTTGAGACAGACCTGAAGACTTGATTTTAGGTTTTTGGAAATGTACACTTCAGCCAGTGCAGAGAGCTGTTAACACCATGCCAAACGGAGACAAAGGGTCTTACTCCGGAACCCCTCAACCGAGAGTTGAACCAACAACCCTTCATCTGCCAGGCGCTTAGAACCTCAGCTTTGCAGCTCATAGCTGCTTCACGCTGTTTGCTGAACACGCTGTGAAGGATATCGCAGCTGTGAGCGCATGGTTACATCCTTCTGTTCCTCCACATCCAAGCATTCACATACAAGGTGTTTGTGGCGGTGCGTTGGTGCATACAGGAGGGGAACATTTGAGACGAACTGGCCACACGGCAGCACAATGATGACAGAGCAGTCATAACACCGTTAAACCCTACACACAAATGCTTTCATCGCAGTGACTTTGTTTGCTTTGAGGACCAAAGTAAACAAATTGCACAACAAAATGTGAAATAAAAGCCCATCCTCATCCTTGCATAAAAGTGTGCAACAAGATCCCCAGTGAGGGGATCCGTAGTGAGGGCTGGAGCGCGCTCACCCCGCGTCACCCAGACTCCCCGGCTCCACCTGTCTGCACATCTGGAAACTGGACCCCCAAGGTCGCGGATCGGAGCCGATAGCTGCGGACGTCGGGGAATAATCATCAGGCTCGAAGGCCGCGGAAACAACAGGGATTAATCCCCCAACGAAGAGCCTCACTTCCTCCGGTCTTAAGAGAGACCAAACTATTCAAAAATAATAAAGTTATTATGATTAGGCTGGTTATGATTGTTCTTCACTACTGTTTACATTCTGACCATTGTGGTTGTTCATTTCTACCACTTGTGTTCATTATTGCCATTTGTTTTTCGGTATATTATTTTGTAATACTATTAATCTTATTTTAGTTATCTGATCTCTTTTTCATTATCTTATTGCCCTGTAATTCTGCTGCTGTGACAGTTCTCATCTGGGATTAATACAACGATTGTTATCTGAATATGGTCAAGTTCAGCGTGTAAAGGATGCACTGTTTAGTATGCTGACCGCGGCTCACGTGTGAATAAGCGGCTGTGTCACATGACGTGCGTCGCGCCGAGAACGCCTCGCTTTACAAAGTAAACAATAAGCTGAGTGACGAACATCTCAACGTTTTTATTGCCTGTTTTTCAGATCGATGTTTTAATATACAAAGAGAGACGGCCACCAAGGAGACCAAGCGGTGTCCATCCTAAACATTATTGTTTTCCGGGACGCCGGTTCATTAGAGGGAACGTCTGGCACTGTTGTAAAGCTGTATTTATTACATCCCGAATAAGAAGCTGAAAAACACAAGGTTTGGTGCCGTTCGCCCCGGTATCATCTGTCTGGCGATCGGCAGGTGTATTACTCACCTTCTGTCCATCCCATCATTTGATTATAGAGTTGTATTCTATTCTACCAGTCTGTTCAATCATTTTGAGGAGAAAACAAGGTTACCCGGCTCTTATCTGGTCGATTCTACACGCAATGAGATAAAGGTGATTTTAAAGATGCGTTCCCCTCCTGACACTAGAGCCGCGGGCCGTGGAAACATATTGCTACTCCCAGAGTATGCAAATAGGCAGCCTGAGGGAGACTTGATGTGGAGGGAAGGATTAGGCCCTTCATTAAAACAATACCATTACCATAGCGCTTCAAAGGAACGTCTCAGGTAGAGACCATCAAAGCACGGGGAGATAAACTCCTGCGCCTTCAGATGGCATGGAGATACCAGTCACGCTACATATGTTGGACATGCTAATACAGTACAGTGCAGGTTAGCCTTGATGTGTTTAATGTATAACTCACGTTATGTATGATGATGAATATACAGTACAGCTTAGCCTCAATGTGTTTGATATATAATATAACTCATGTTATATATGATGATGTATATACAGTACAGGCGAGCCTCAATGTGTTTAATATATAATATAACTCATGCTAGAAATTATGATGTATATACAGTCCAGGTGAGCCTCAATGTGTTAAATATATTATATAACGCATGTTATATACAGTGTGATGGTAAATACAGCACAGTATTAAGTCATGTCCAGTTACAGTTATATAAAGTACTGGTTACATTAAGTTAAAGTTATGTCAAGCTCAGGGTTGTATAAAGTTAAGTGGAGCTAAGGGTTATACAAAGTGAAAGTTAAGGGTTACATAAGAGAAGATCTGCTCCAAGGTAAACCACCATCCTTGGCCTTGAGGTTTGGTTACACGCAGGATTAGGGACATTTAACCCCGGGGCTTACATGAAGTACCAACAAGGACAACTTCATGGATACCCACTCACAGCATTGTTTAATGTTAACAAACCCACAGAAAGTAAAGGCTAAATGTGAACAGATACCATAATTGTAAACTGAAATAAATTCAAATTTGGTTCTAAATAAGAACACATATTTGAAAGGACTTCATACCTCACTTACTCTACATCAATTTGAAATGGATGGGATCCCACTGACAAGCAGAGAATCAGGAGAAGAGGAGAACGCGTCTCCCTAAGACTTCTACAGTAAAGGGCTGTAATCGGAGAGAGGTGGTAGGCAAACATGGAGCTGCAATCTTCCCCGAGCTGTCAACTCTCACGCATTCGGCGTTAGACTCACGCAAATTACCCTCTTCACACACTCTCACGCCACACCTGCTATTTGTCACTCTGCCAAATGATGCGCTGTTTTGCCTCAAACTTAGCCTGCTTGAAAACACTTTGGACAGACTCTAGTGCTTCTCATCAGGGGCTTCAAACTCAAGAAACAATCTGACATGTGATGAGTGTTAGCCTGCTCACACTTTTACCACTACAACTACACTACATGTGGTTAGATGCAGCTTCAAGCAGGTAACGTTAGATAGATACCCTGCCTCATTCGCTTCAGGAAGATTCCCTCGCAAATGCATGCAGTGGCTACTCAGTGGCGGAAAGCTTTGCTCCATGAGGTGACAATTAGAACAGCGACGTCACCCAAGACTCCATCCTGTCCACATTGGTGCAAACACTGAGGCCTTTGGCCACCAGGTCAAGGTTCAATAATGTTTAAGTTCTACGCTTATTCTATAATTGTCTGGGTGAGGATTAGAAGTTATAAAACTGGAGAAATGGCGGTGCGTAGTCATGTTTGTTACTTTCAGTACAGAACGCAGTACATACATGTCTGTAGAGTGGAGCGCCCAAAACATTCACCCAACTACCTTCAAATCAGCTTTTCAGATTTTCTGAACAGTTGAGTGCGTACCTTCATTCAATTTACAATCAATTACTCATAATATAAAACTCAGAGAGATTTATTATATATACGTTTGTGGTGAAATGGTTTGACCACACTGCATGAAGGTGTTCTTTGTTCTGTTTGTACAGCAGCCTCTTCAGGACAATAATCGAACCCCCCGATAAAAAAATAAATAAATCAAAACCTAATCTTCCAACGTGTTCTCGAGTACACCTCCCCTCTATTGCTGGACACTTCTGAGAGCCAAACAGACACGCCTCTCAGAATAGAAGCCACCAAACACCCATCGCCTAGCGAACAGCAAATAATCACACAACAAACAAGACGCCTTCGGATGAATGAACAAAGAGGAAACAAAGACAAACACATAATGCTAGCTGGAGTTGACCGAGATGTGTGCCCATCGCTATGCTAACGTGATGCTAATGTTAGCATCACGTCCGCATCATGTTAGAGAGCTGTGTTCGTTAAGCAGAATTGTTCGAGTCATTATGAGCGTGCACTTAGGAAATGAGGCTAATAGAAAACACATGAGACGGCCAATCAATAGCTCTTTACATTTTGCCTTAATGGACTTGAAAAAAAGAACCCAGAAAACCTCAGGATGGTGTTACAATCATAAAATGTAATTTCTCTGGCGAAAGAAAAAAAAAAAAACTATAATAATAATATAATAATGTCCTCCTACTGGCCGTCTGCATATTCTAGTGGCGTTTTTGAAAATTGAGTATGGATTTAACATCAAAAGGTTTCATGGTATCCTCAGATGAAACGCTCCAGTCAATACTGGGTACAAAAGGACGATTCAACCCTGTCTTGGTGAGGGAGAAGAGGGCTGCTAGCAGCAGACAGAGAGACAGACGACTGAGTGACTGGTCGTGATGGACCTGGAGCGGTCAGTACTCGATGCTGGACGGTACCAGAGAGGTTATCAGGGGGTTATTTAGCAACAAGATGGACCTCAACAGCCATGTTCACACAACCTGGCCTGAGAACCACGTGCTGTAAACCTGCTCATCAAGGTTTCACTTCATCTCTGTAGCAGGCTCTGTTTGACCGCCAACAGCAACAACAATGTAGGATCCGTAGTAGAGCGGTACTAACACGGCTCACACCAATGGATGGAAGGGATATGTTTTCTTAAGGTCTGACAGTAAATACTACCTCACACAGAGTTGAACATCTTTTTGTCCAAGGTTACACTGTAGCCTCACCTTCAACACAACTTATCATGAAGCGCTTCAGTTGAAGCGTCACTTGAACCTCTAACGCCTACCGCCCCCCCCCCCCACCCCCCACTCTGTGTGTCCCTGTCCAGTGCTATGGCGTGTCCCTGCCCAGTGCTACAACGTGTCCCTGTCCAGTGGCATGTTGTCCCTGTCCAGTGCCCCTGTCAAGTGCTATGGTATGTCCCTGTCCAGTTGCACGGCATGGACCTGTCCAGTGGCATGGTATCCCTTTCCAGTGCTACGGCTTGTCCCTGTCCAGTGCCACGGCGTGTCCATGTCCAGTGCCCCTGTCCAGTGCTATTGTATGTCCCTGTCCAGTGCAGCTGTCTAGTGCTATGGTATGTTCCTGTCCAGTGCTACAGCGTGTCCCTGTCCAGTGCCCCTGTCTAGTGCTATGGTATGTCCCTGTCCAGTGCTACGGCGTGTCCCTGTCCAGTGCTACAGCGTGTCCCTGTCCAGTGCTACAGCGTTTCCCTGTCCAGTGCTACAGCGTGTCCCTGTCCAGTGCCCCTGTCTAGTGCTATGGTATGTCCCTGTCCAGTGCTACGGCGTTGACCTGTCCAGTGCTACGTGTCCCTGTCCACCGGCTCGTACGCACGAAGCCTCCTCACACACATCTTCCGTCTCGCTCCCACAAGTCAGGGGCATGATGCGTGTGATCAGTTTACACACTTAGCTCTTTAAAACATGAACACGCATGAGTTCAACTCCTCCAGACACACGTATATTCGTCGTACGAAGCAGAATCACCAAGCGCCCGTAAGATGGATGGCTTCATCTTGTGAGCTCAGCGGCCTCTCCATCCGCCGGCTAACAGCTGCCTGTCCAATATGGCGCCTCCATGCTAATTAAGAAATAGGAGCTGATACTAGCAAGAAGTGATCGGGAAAAGAAACTTTCCTACCTCCTGTGGAGCGTCAGGGGCGCGGGGAGGGGGGGGGGGGGGTGGGGGTGTATTCTTGGGGGAGCGAGTCGTGCGCTGCCCCTCTACCCAGAATCCTCCACGCCTCATCCTTCATCCCCGGCCCCTCGTCATGTCCCGTCAGCGATGGAGTTACACCTGAACAGTCTGCTGCTGCCGACACCTGGCGCCCCCGCCTCCTCTGTCCACATGAAAAATAAGCAGAGTCTGCCTCTCTGAGCATCCCGCAAATGAGGGATTTCATGACAAATTGGTTGGAGGTTTTTATTATGCAGAGAGGGACAAAGAGAAAGGGAAGCGCCGCGCGCACGGTGAGTTGGCGGAGAGAGCCGCTAAACGGAGCTAATGAGTTGTGTGGATGTCGGGCCGCGCGGCGAGACAGGGAGACGAAGGGAGGCAAAGGGAGACGAAGGGAGGCTGGCTCTGTTTCTGCTCTGTGTTAGTGAGGAGCGTGTTTGGCTCGGGGATTTTTCTGAACACAAAGAGGACAAAGCACCGCAAATACATTTCTTTTTAATCCATTTCCATTTCAGAACTTTACATAAAAATACCATTTATTTATTATTGTAAATGGATATTTTCATCAGTAGATGTGGTTTTGGGAGAGTGTGGGGGAAACTGAGGTGCATAATGTGAGAGGGGGGGGGGGGGGGGGTGAAGCTGACGTGGAAAGCAGTCGTGAATTAGTTGCTTCAGTAGCTTGATAGATGCATTCCCCCAAACGCAATTAGTGTGAAGTTCACTTCAGATAAGTGGGCATTCAATAAGCATCTGACAGTCCCAATACATGTAGTATTCAAGATCATTTTAAAAGGCTTTAAATCATCCCGCGGCGTGTACAAAACAAAGACGGTGACGGGTAGTTGAAAGTAAAGTCGTAGCGCCGGGCAGAACGCGGCGCCCGGCGCGATGATTGAGCTGCGTTTGGAGCGCAAGCGTCAGGGTGCTGGAGAGGCTTAGCCTAGCTCTAACTCATAATCAGAGCCTCAGTAGCAACACAACATGGGAGTGTGTTGTTGCGCGCTCACTTCTCCGCGCAACGTAAAGAAAAACAAAAAAAAGGCGCACTTTGATGTGTCGGGGCTGACATGAAACCACCGCTAATCAATTTAAACAAAGCAAACGGGAACTACAGCGCCAGCCCGGATCTGAGGAGAATACATATCAAATTACAGGAGAAAAAAAAACCCACAAACAACAGAAATCGGCCCCTCCGTCTGAAGCGGAACATTTAAAAAGTGCTGACAACCGAGGCGCTGGGATTTGCATCCCGCAAAACTTCCACGTGGGCTGGTGGGGTAAAGAGCAGCCGACTGCCGCAGGAATCGGTTAATATTTAATAAATTAGAAACTGCAGCTATCGCTAATTAGAATTTGCGCATTTACAAATCAGCCCTGATAGCAAAACAAATTATGAAATATAACAGCGCTCTGCAGCGCACCGAGGGAGCGCTGGATGACAGACAAAATGGAGGATGGCTAACAGCACACTGTCAGGACACATCAACACGCTAATCCAGTTAGCCGCCAACGCCGGGGAAAGCCTTACTTAAAATATTGATACGCTATTCCGTAAAAAGCCTTTTCTCTCTCTCTCTCTCACTCTCTCTACAAGAGTACATTTACTCAAACACTTGCTTATTGCTCACGGGTCATTAGACTCTCATTCCAGGGCCTTGCTCGGGCGCTTTTACTTTGAAGGGGGAGGATTGTGATTAAATGAATGTGTTTGCAACAGCGTTCCATTAGAGGAGGAGAGGAGGAGAAGGCCTAAATGCCGGGCCTTGTATTGTTTCTATTAGGTGAGGGAGGCAGCAGACGGCGTGTAAAGTGCTGTTGTGTTTGTGATCACATTAGCTTGCGGCGCGATGGCTTTTGGTCATAATCTGGGGGTTCTTGTAAGGGGAGCAGACAGGCTCTCACAGGAAAAGCATTTATCAAATTAGAAAAAGCGAGCGCACTCAGGGGCCGTTACGCGGCGCATGCCACGCTACGTTAGCGTCAACAGACGCCACATCGCACCGTAAAACTTCCGGGTCGGCTCGGGCATCGAACCCGTGACATCCTGACAGCATATTCATCATCATAACGTTATGGACACGTCCACTGGCTGCACAGGGACTCTTAGCAGTCAGGTTTTCCCTGTTTCTCCACAGAACCAGGGAACGACTGGAAGACAAGCTGCATTGTGGTGGTTATTTAGTTTCATGAGGGCACACTGTCAAATAGAATTATATTATTATACTATATTACATAGTGGTAATCTTCATTTTATATTTTATATATCTTTATATTATATCAAATAATACTTTTATTTTATATTTATTTTTTGAATTAATGGCTTTTATTTTATTTTGATGATGATCTAAAATAAAATGTGATGACCTTGTGTATAAACAAGCTTGCCTTGTCTGTTATATCACATTACAGCGCTAGTCTTGAACAGCAGGTGAGAGCTCACCTCTGTGGAGCTCTCGACACCGTATCCGTAGAGACAGGAGACAGGAGGCCATATTGTCCGTCTCTCTTCCTCAGATAAGGGATTCCTTAGAGTCATGTGACTGCATGTCCTTCCCGGGGAGATAAACCTGTCGCCGTGGAGACGAAAGGGAGACGTTGAGAGAAACACTGAACCGCCTGCATGAGCACAGCCATCAACACCATCATCATCATCATCAACATCATCAGTAGCTGCAGCAGCAGCAGCAGCTCCATCCACTCAGCAGGGAGCACCTCTCCAGGTGTCCAATCACGTTAAAGAAGCACAGAGCCCCACTCCCACCCAGGCTGACCCCAAGCACACAGTAGAGTCAGGTGGTCTGTGTGTTTAGTATCAACTGGTGATGCTAAACACGCACGTACACACACACACACACACACACACACAGTGTGTCAGCATGAGTGTAGAATTCAGAACACCTTCAGGATGCAGGACCTCTGTGGAATCTAGAACACATTGTTGACATTTTGTAACGCTAATGCAGCCATTATATATTACCTTATATCTAGAGAAATTCTTCTGTGGTGGTTCCTACAGCTAATCTGCACTATCAGAACTATGCAACTTGGTTGTGCAACACAGCAATTGATTGTTAACAAATTGATTATCTGCTTTTATTGCTCTGAGCCTCACTGAGAGGGTGTGCTGATGTCAACCTGGAGTGAGATGGAGAGTTTCAAGGCTTGTATTACATGAGCTACTGAAATTAATGCAATGCTTTTCAATAAATATAAAACAACATTTTGTTAATGTTGGCTTCTATAGTCTGTGATTCATTTGTACTTTCTTCGCCAGGTTTCGGAATGAATTAGTGTAATTCGTAAATGAGGTGAAGAATCTGTTATTTTCCTTGGTACGCGTGGCAGCAACAGGAGGAATAAGTTGTGGGATAAAGAATGATGTTAAAATCTTGAACCTAAAAGCACCAAACTATGCAAGTAAGTAATAACATGCACTGCTGCAAAACATGACAATAAAACAAGGCTGCCAAAAGGTTCTGGGTTCGATCTCCAATGTCCTCAGTCTAGTCCAGAGGTATTTTTGGGCAAGACACCCTAACCGCTACCTACTAATACACCTGTGTATGTCAGAATGTGTATATGTGTATATTATATGTGTCTGTGAAGTGACTCACTGATAACACATCGAGAGCATACGTTATACATGTACACGGTATAGAAGAGGCTGTCACAGTGTTGCTCATCAGGTGAGACTGGTTGTGCATAGGGTTTTAGTAAATATACATAACGAGTGTTAATTACAAACACATTAGCTCACACCTGGCTCATGTTTTGCTTTGCTTTTAAAAACACCTTTGGCATGAAGCACACATCGAACATGTCAAAGACGCAGGCTTCAGAGTCAGGAGAGCTTCATGTTGTTGTGGAGATCCTCACAGACAGGCTGTTTACACACACAGCACTACCTCCATGTTAACAACCCTGAGAATATCATGGGATGGTGAGTTTACTTTCAAGCTAAACTAGACCTTTTATTTTTTTTACTTCAAACGTATAGTGCAATACTTAACCATAAGTACTACGGCTGATATTGCGTATATAGAAACACTTTGTATTTTCAAGAGCTTTTGCATAATACATTTTTTAATTATTTAATTTATCATTACTGTCCTGTGCTCTCCGCTGTGACACCAACATTTTCCATCAGGGAGTCACAAAGTATATTTTATATTACACACTCGGGCATGCACACACACACACACACACACATACACAATTTGGATTTGAAATAAATACACACACACATGCAGACATGTCCTTTGATTGTACAGGCTTGGTCTCCGGTTTACAGTGTTTGAAGAGGATCTTGACACATATGATACATACGGTGATGGATGCCGTGCTTTGGTGTGTTTCAGAGTAAACAGAACGTTATCCTGAGGTTACCGAGCTTGGTTCAAAGTGAGCTTATTCCCAGAGACGTGCGTCTTCAAGCTTCAGGCCTACGCTGACTCTCAAACTCCTCTAACAGACCACTTTATGTGCTGATCCCCCTCAACGCGACCGCAGATCAGTTGAATATGAAGATGATCTAATATTCTCTCGCTTCTTCATCACGTGGTCAGGCCAGCTGTCACTTTCACGTCTTTTAAGTAACGTTCAAAACAGTCGAGTTAAAATTACAACTCGGATCAAAGTGTGCGTGTCATCGGGGACTCAGCAATTCTCTTTCAAAATGGAGGCCAGGAGGAGGATGGGAAATCAGAGCGAGGGAGTCAGTGTCATCGTTTGATTAGCGGCCGTGGTGGCGAGGCGCGAGGGATCGACCACTGGAGTTACGACGCGGGGAGAAGAACCCTCTCCCCCCTCTCAGGGGCGATTGAGGATTAGACCCATGGCAGCCAATTAGAACCAGCACCAGATCACACCTGCAGAGACACGAGATGGAGCCCTCGACGCATGGAGAGGACTCTGGGCTCTGCGGTTTGAGTTTACAAAGTAGAAGTATCTTGATTGATTTAATAAACACACCCCGGACTGCTTGGATTTAACAAAATACCGTTGATGGATTGAAATCTGTTGAACCAAAAGTCAGCATATCTAAGATCTATCTAATAAGAAGTACATTTTCCTTCCATGTTGTCTCGAAGAAATGTGACCGCCGTGCCACAGCTCCCCCCACTTCCTGCTCTGCGGCCCATGTGACCACGCGTCTGTCAGCTGTAATGGCCGTCCTCGGAGGAACTCTCACCACAGATTCGTTGCAACACCTCATCTGTGGATGAGCTGCTGTGGTTATTTTCAGCCATCGCCGTGGAGACAGCAGAAGACACCTAGAACTGAACCCATAGAAGGAGACCTGGACCGGAGACTAGGGACGGGATACCAGAGATTAAAGATGAGAAACCAGAGACCGGAGCGCAAAGACCCATGAACAAAAACTAGAGGCCAGCGACCAAGACTAGAGAACGGAGACCAGAGACTTGACACCCAGACCAAAGACTAGAGACCAGGGACCCGGACTAGAGGCCAGAGGCTCGACACTAGAGAGATTGTTTTTTTTGTTATGAATCAAAGCCCTTGATATCAACACTGATTAAAAATGCATTAAAGTATAGATTGAACAAATTGACAAATAGGTCGCCTCCCTAACGATCTGAGATAACCGCAAGTGTTCCCTTAAAGAGTCCAGGTGGTGTTCAGGAACACCACCAGGAACACAAACAGTCCTTAATGGAAGTGATACAACAAGAGGCTTTTTAATTATCTAACTCAATCAGCCAAAGACCAGGCGATCGATGGCTCCCCATTACCCCGTCCGGCTCCCGGCCCGAGTGTCCGGGCCGGCGCTGCCCGCGCGGCTGCAGACGGGCCGCTGCGCTGCGGCTAAGTGACAGATTAGGGCTGGTGGCTAATCTAATGCGGCCACCGTGGCAGAGCGCAGCTCGCAGAGTACATCTTTAATTCAGACTGAAGCCTCCGTCATTGTGACCGCGTCACTTAGCTGATGCAACCCCTCTGAAATATTAATCCACTCCTGCAGCACACACGCACACGCACGCACACACGCACGCACACGCACACACATGCGCACACAAACACGCGCGCACACAAAAACGAACGCGCAAGAGGAACTGATCAAGGATGTCTTAAGGTTTGTTTCACTTCCAGGTCACATGGCTTCCTCTAAACTGGAAGATAAAGACTCGGAAAAAAAGACAGTGTGCTATGTGTTGTTATAACACACACACACACACACACACAGACTATTGAGACTCCATTGAATGCCTGGGACTCCTACGCTGCACTGGGTTCGTCTGTGTGTAATTACTTTGTGCTTTTGTTTTATCATGAGGCCAGAATGAGCCTCGACCCTTGAGTAACACACAAATTCATCGTATGGCCGACCTGTCAGGTAGGCCTTCGTGTGAAACACCTCAGCGTGCATCTGTTCTGCTTCCCCTCAGAGCTGATATGCTGGGCTCATTATTCAGACACGGAGCTCAGTTTAAGTCCTAATTACGACCAGAGGGAGCCGGGCCGGGCGACGGCGGCCCGCTTGGTTCTGTTTCATGGTAAACAAATCACCGCCGTGATGGCTTGGGTTTCAGCCCGTCGATCTGGGGGGGGGGTGGTTCCAGCGTGGGACTGGACCAGTCCAAACACGTCGATCATGTTTGGATCGCACGGAATCCAATATTTCTCTGGGAAATCATCCCCCTCTCAGCCCCCCCCCCCCTCCCCAGAGCGTCCGGTGACTGTGGCGTGCGGCGAGCGAGCCAAAGTGACGCTTTTCAAATGCAACACTTTCCAAACATTCTTAATGTGAGCCCCCCCCCACCCACCCCGGAGGACAGGCTCAGGTGATTCCTTCACACTGGACCAGCTGGGGGGAATATGCAATGCTCAAATGTGTAATAGGATCATCCAAACCAAATGACGTGCTAGCCAAGGTCCTCTCGCTGCACGGCGAACCGGCTGGAGGAAAACGAGACTAAGGTGCATAACAATCAGATCCAAACTGCCTCTAATCCAAACTGATGGCCCAACTCAGGGCTCTCTTTCCCTTTGAACCAACTCCAATGTATAGAAATCTAGTCAGATGTTTAAAGACGACAGCCTGTGTAGACCGTCTCTGGGAGGGGCGGCATCTTCTCCGGGGGTCAGCGGAGGTCAGCCGGGCCCAGCGGGGGTCAGTGGTACGGGCTACGTGCTGGGGAACGGTGTGGGCTACGTGCTGGGGAACGGTGTGGGCTACGTGCTGGGGAACGGTGTGGGCTACGTGCTGGGGAACGGTGTGGGCTATGTGCTGGAGAGCGGTGCGGGTTATGTGCTAGGAAGTGGCGCGGGCTACGTGCTGGGGAGCATGGTGGGCTACGTGCTGGGGAGTGGTGCGGGCTATGTGCTGGGAAGTGGCGCACGCTACGTGCTGGGGAGCGGTGTGGGCTATGTGCTGGGAAGTGGCGCACGCTACGTGCTGGGGAGCATGGTGGGCTATGTGCTGGGGAGCGGTGCGGGCTATGTGCTGGGAAGTGGCGTGGGCTACGTGCTGGGGAGCGGTGCGGGCTACGTGCTGGGGAGTGGTGCGGGCTACGTGGTGGGGAGCGGTGCGGGCTACGTGCTGGGGAGTGGTGCGGGCTATGTGCTGGGGAGTGGTGCGGGCTACGTGGTGGGGAGCGGTGCAGGCTATGTGCTGGGGAGCGGTGCGGGCTACGTGCTGGGGAGTGGTGCGGGCTATGTGCTGGGGAGCGGTGCGGGCTACGTGCTGGGGAGTGGTGCGGGCTATGTGCTGGGGAGCGGTGCGGGCTACGTGCTGGGGAGTGGTGCGGGCTATGTGCTGGGGAGCGGTGCGGGCTACGTGCTGGGGAGTGGTGCGGGCTACGTGCTGGGGAGTGGTGCGGGCTACGTGCTGGGGAGTGGTGCGGGCTATGTGCTGGGGAGCGGTGCGGGCTACGTGCTGGGGAGCGGTGCGGGCTATGTGCTGGGGAGTGGTGCGGGCTACGTGCTGGGGAGCAGTGTGAGCTGTGTGCCGGGGAGCGGCGGTACTCTCAGCTGCCTGCTCCTCTTCTCGGATCCTTTGGAAATATCATTTGGGTGCGTCTGAAGTGACGGGCAGTGGGTGGGGGGGGGGGGGGGGATTCATTTCACCGCAACAAAGCCGAGGTTGTTTCCAGTAAGGGACGGTCTGGGTGGGGGGCGTCGGGCTTGTGGGGGGGGCGGTGGAGCAAGAAACCGATCGTTGGTGGAACAGGCTAATGCTTGGGTGCGGGGCCCATTGATCTGCGGTCCCCCAGCATCTCACTGGGCTAATGACACCCGACACCCCGCAGAGACAGGACAGCACCCCCCCTCCCTCATACTGCAGCTATCTGAAGAAGACAGGGGTCTGGGTACCCCCCCTCCTCCCTCCCTCCCCCCCTCACCCAGTGATGTGCGGTCTGGGTACCCCCCCCCTCCTCCCTCCCTCCCCCCCTCACCCAGTGATGTGCGGTCTGGGCCCCCCCCCCCCCCCCCTCCTCCCTCCCTCCCTCCCCCCCTCACCCAGTGATGTGCGGTCTGGGTCCTCCCCCCCCCCCCCCCCCCTCCTCCCTCCCTCACCCAGTGATGTGCGGTCTGGTCCTCCCCCCCCTCCTCCCTCCCTCCCTCACCCAGTGATGTGCGGTCTGGGTCCTCCCCCCCCTCCTCCCTCCCTCCCTCACCCAGTGATGTGCGGTCTGGACCAGGAAACCGCAGCATCTCACGGTGGCACACAGAGTCCATCTCAATCTGTCTCCCCATCTTTCTCAGGAGCAGACATCGCTAGCCGTGCCAGAGCCGATGGATCTCGGCTGTAGTCTGTCAGGCCGGGGTTCACCACTCATGTGGTGTCGCACTGAGTGAGCTCACCTCGCAAAAGAACGTGCTAGAAAATGTTTCTGTTTGGAGAAAGTAAAGTGTAGCTGTGAAGCGTACCGTTTGGTTAGGCTACTCTGAGTAGAATCACTAACTGCCAAACAACCCAAATAGTTTACAAACTCAAAGAACTAACTGGTATCAAAGCCATTAGAAAATGTAGGCATCGTTGAGCCCAACGACCCCTGACCCCTGCCTGTTCCTCCACTCACCTGCAGTAATCAAAAGTAATATTCTACCAGAACCAGAGACGGCCCATCTGGACTACAGTCCCTGTAGGGGTGGGGATGGGTCTACCTGTGATGTGGGTGCTGGGTGGGGTGGAGGCTGGGGGGTGGGGTCCTCCCTCTGTATGGTAAACATAACACCAGAACAAACCGCCGTCAGCCGACAGAGCATCGACCTGCAGCCACCAGCCGGCTGGCGCCACCGCACCCCGGGGTAACACAGGAGGGGGGCGGGGGCGGGGGGGGGGGGGTAATACAAGCACCGTCACCATCGATCCCTCCCCCCTGACCCCCCCCACCACCACCACCTCCTCCTCCTAGCGTGTTGCGTGATGTAGGAGTGAGGGGGAAATAAACGATATGACCACGGCATCCTGATCTCACTGACGCTCCACGGTGAGATGTTCCTTTATGACGGATTTCAGACCTCGATGGATTAATGTTGAGGCATAGCTTTCCCTAAATGAATCATTACAAGGGAAAAAAAAAAATATATATATTTAAAAAAAAAATAATAAAAAAAAAAAAAATGTGAAATATGTATTGAAACACTGACTATAATAAATTCATAATAACATGCTGAAGAACAATAACGTAAATTGACTTGTTACGCTACAACATACGGCCCGCAGACGTACAGTAGTGGCTTGAGGAACAGCCAACATCCAAGGATCAGGAGGAGGAGGAGGAGGAGGAATGAGGAGGATGGGGAGGGAGAGGAGGAGGGGGAGGGAGGAAGAGTAGTAGAGGGGGTGTTCTGGGCTTTGACTCCCAGGAAGACAGTAATGGATTTGGGTGTCATTTGGGTGTCAGGAGTTTTCCACTCAGCGCTTGACGTCCTGAGCCGTGTCTCTCCCTCCCCCGGCCCGTCGGTTACCACGACCCCCCCCACTCCCACACTCACACACACACACACACACACACACACACTAATACCCTCCCCCAGATTTTACAGAATGGGACTCATTTAAAAAATGTAGGCCTGTGAGACCACAGGCCTACATCAGACACACAGTCTAAAGCACCACCCTTCATAACGCCGGGGAAACGTCCAGAAAGGTGAGGTAATACAGTCTGTCTGTCTGTCTGTCTACCTACCTCTGGATATAGTGTATCGCGTGGGCCAGTCATGAAATTATCCTGACACAACTATTCATTCAAATGGGTAAATTAAGGCAAGAGCATAAAGGAATGCAGTCAACGCTATAATAAGCCCACAAAATAATGAGGGGATTAAAAGTGAATTTACATTTCTTCCAGAGAGATACGGCCATGGCGACGTGGGGGCTAGCTGTGCACATCTCTTCTCTCTAACGAAGATCTGAATAGCAATGAGGGGGGAGGGGGGAGGATGAGGTGTATATGGGACAGTAAGAGACACACAAAGTCCCCTTGTCCTCACCTGGCCCACTTAAATTCATGGCTTCATTGAGGATAAAGTAGGGCATCGCCACCTCACGTCTCCTAACGCACTCCGCGATTAATCTGGGAACCAGGAGCGTGGCCGCGCGCTCCTGCTGGGCAGTCAGGGCGCTTTTACCAGACGCACTCGGGGGGGGGGGGGGGGGGGGGGGGGGTTAGGGGGGGGGCGGCCCCTGACCCAGGGGAGGTGATGGAGTGAGTGTACCAGGTGCTCTCAGGATGTTTTTTTGCAGACTATGTGTAAATATTAGCTCCTGGACATCCTGTGGAGCTTTGTTGCCTACTATTTAGTCGTGGTTTCAGTTAAGGGCGGTTTCTCCTCCAGACCTTGCCGCGGCTGCGCTGGCCGGGCCGCGCGGGGGGTGAAGAGAAGGAGTTGTTGTAACTAGGCTACGGCCGGAGCTACGCTACAATAATGATGTACCTGTCCTTAATGCTAATGCTAATGACATCTCACCTCTAGGCGAGTGCTCGGAGTCAGGAGTAATTCCCTGGCGTGCGTTGGGAGCCAGAGGACTGTATGTGTTTTAATGAAGGCGGCGTTTAGTGTACAGGGTTGGAACCTCAACCTTGTTCCGTTCTCACGCGGCGCACGCTGACAAAGCCTCTCTGGGAGGAACTGTTCCCCAACACCCATCAGGGGGCTTTCCTTTTGCTGTACGTCGTACGTGTTCGGCGCATCCAACACTTCACCGACTGGGTTTCAGTGAACCAAGCTCAGACAAGTACAGGAGGCCATGACCCGGTCCGAACGGTCCAGGAGACGGAAGGAACACGACTCTCCTCTGGAGTGCCAACATTCGCGCTAGTGCCAAGCTAACGGCGGAAGCTAACAGCACGAGCTAAAATTAGAGCAGCGCCGAGCGGCCAGCGCTGAGGGCCACATCTGTGTGGGCGACCGCGGCCCTGCGGGGACCTCTAGAAATACCCCCTCCATTACCACAGCTTTAAATAATAAAGTTGAATAAATAGCATCCATTAGAATGAGCACATTGTGCTAACTCAAATTGTGTTTATTATGCTAATGGTACATGAAATTAAGAAAAAGAGCCCGACGCCACTGGGTTTAATTAACGGCCTTCGGAGCGCAGCAGCAGCGAGACATCATTCATTTCTGAGTAAGTAAGTCTGGTTGGGCGTTGCGTGGGTCCTCCGCGCAGCAGCTGATTGCTGAGTTATTGGTGCAGATGTGAGGCTCGCAGCACGCCCCTCCGTTAGAAATGAACACCTCATTATATAAACTAGCTAATTAAACATAATATGGCTTTGCATTGACTCACTAATGTGCAGACTGCGCCTTTTCTCTCTGAAGGGGGAGGAATAAATGAGGAGGAGGGGAGGCAGGGGGAGAAAGAGAGATAGAGTAGGGGTATGAAGAGAGAGGAACGGCCGGGGGGAAGAGATGAAGAGAAGGAGAGAGGAAGAGATAGAGGGTGATAGGTAGAGGGGTGGGGGGATAGAGAGAGAGAGAGAGAGAGAGAGAGAGAGAGAGAGAGAGAGAGAGAGAAAGGAGAGAGAGAATCAAAGCTATTGGGACCATTTTTAGTCTACCACACAAATCCTAAATTATATTCTTACTCCAATTCCATAATCCACTTCACACAAAACTAAAGCCTCACAAACATGTCACAAAGAAATGTTAGCATTTTGTAACCTTAGTTTTGGAAGGTTTGTTCACGAGATAAAACATGGCAGAAGCTACAGGAATCTCTACTTGTCAGGAGCAGCAGTCCTCCAAGGCTGTGGTCCAGCGAGCTTCACTGCAAGCACACGAGTCCTTCCAAACCAAGACCACTCCCAGGACCCCCCCACCCCCCACCCACAGACACACACACACACACAGAGACTGGACCAACACGCAGGGTTCCTTAGTGAGTGTTTGGTGAGAATCACTAAGAAGGAAATGACTAAAATGGGAGAGGAGTCCTTAGTTTACACCCCACTCACCAGACACTGTTTTGTAGGCAGCTTTGATGAAACAGAGAGGGAGAGAGAGAGAGAGATGACGAGAGCCAACTGAGACCTCTTTGTATCGCTCTTCATCTGACACACACTCTCAAAAGCTTCACACCGCCACATGGAGCTGTGAAGCTCCATGGATCAGGGGTCATGGGTGCTGACCCCTGATCCTTACTATGAAGTAGGACTCTCTGGTACCCAAGAGGTAGAACCTCTGGGAACAGACCCACAGGAGACTGTTCTCAGACGGACAGTTATTATTTAGCCATTATTTCATAAAAGCGGAATAAGTAATAGAATGATGGAGAGGGCCGACTCAAAGACAAAACCTTTAAGCAAAGTGCTTTTGTGTCTGATTTCAAAGGCACTCAATATAAAAACCACAGAAAACCAAATTAAAACTAAACCCTTTAGACAGTACAGGTCAGATTACTGTGACCACATCATACTCGGATACAACATTATTTAGAATGATTCAACCCAATGTAAACTTCGGCCCAATACAAACATATATTTTTAACGATTCAGACCAACGAGACACAAGTCATTGCAGTGCTGACACCATTCAGTTAATCAACAGAAACTGTATTAAATTTGGTAATCAATATTTTTTTAAAGCCTTCTCTCACATACTCCAATCTAAATAGTCTCAAAAAGCTTATCTCTGTATCAGAACATTTAAAAAAGATTTGTTTTGGAACATTTGAAGGGCATTTAGCTATTTTTTTGTAATATGACATTTACAGAAAGACAACACTATGTTACTCAACAGCAACATTTATATAGTTGGGTGCAGTCCGAATACATTCCCCTTTAGTCCTCCATATCCAGGGATTATTATGTGCATCATTATATTCATACACTCAGTAACTTTGCTCATGGTCAGCTTGTTGACCATGCTACGTCTGCATGAGGCCTGTGTTAGCTAAAACAGCAGTGTGGATATCTAACCTTTCTGACTATAATTGCCATTCGGCCTTTTTTTCTTCCTTGTATGATAAATGTTGACTTTCAGACGCTAATGTGTCCCAGTGAAGTCCATAGAAGCTCTGCTCCCATAGAAAGAAGCTTGACACTGCATAATTAGCTAACCTTTGAAAGCAGGGGCTTGTTTTGAGGAGCGCGACATGCTTGTGTGCAGCACTATCTAGAGAGCCAAGAGAAACTCTGAGCGTTCCCACAACCTCCTGCTGTCCTGAGCTGATGAATAGCCCCAATTGATTTTTATTAAACTCCAATTACCAGCTCACAGGCTTGTAAAAACCACACGCTCTAAAATAATCCCACTGAAACGGTCGGCCTGTGTAAATACTGGGTTCTGCACAGTATTTTGATAAACGTTGACATTTCACGGAGGAGAGGGGAAACACGGCAGCACCTGAACGTCAGAGGATTGGTCCACGGTGGTCCCGACCCTCTGGCCGCGCGGTCGGTCCTCAGGAGGAACGCTGCGCTGTAAGTCGATCCCCTAATGAGGCTTAATGAGAGAGACAGAGTGGAAGAGAGGGTGCTCTTCTCCAGGCACTCCTGGTGAAACTCGGTGGTCTTATGCCATCTCTTGGATGGCAGGGCCGAGGATCCCATCATTGATTCCATCAAATATCACCAGTGGTATTCATGCAGCGCTTTGGGTTTATGTGTGTACAAAATACAAAAGCCCTATTTACATACCCATTGAGGACATAATAAAATGAGCTTAATAAATCACTAGCACAAGTCATATTTGGGCATGAACACAAACATCCAGGCAGAGACGTCAAGTCTAAATCAATTATCAGCACACAAGCCTACATCAAACATACTGTACCTCAGAGTGAGCTATTGAGTAGGTCATCGCCCCGAACCGCATTATTCGCCTGCGTGGTTAATTACGCAGAATGGCCGGTGGCCTTTCCATCACATTAGTGGAAAAGGTCATTCGTCATGTCCAGAACGTACTCGATGCAAATCATTACAGCGTCTGTTCACCAGGCTGCGTTTCTGTGACTGGAGATCACTCACTGGTTCATATTAAATTCTACTTCTCAGTCAGTTAAAGACAGCTGAAAAAATTACTTTTTTTTTACCTTATTACGTCATATCACACAACTCTTCTACAATCCATCCAATCCGATTCCTGCTTGGAGAAATAGGCTTACTGGTGTCCAATGACCATTGAAATGTCAAATATTGTGTGGTCCAATCACATGCTTCCTACATTTGGCCTGCCCATGTCCAACTCTACTGAAAAAATATGTCACATTAGGAAGGCAAGACAAACACCCATTTGAAAACAAATGTTTGTGTAATGAACAATGATGAATAACTAGCTGGTGTAATGATGTTGCCAAAAATGTGCACCAAATCTATACCTCTGGTAAGGGCCATCATTTACATTCCAGCTTGAAGCAGCAAGGCTTCAAATGATAAAATGACAACTCTCACGGAACATTCTTGTAATTATTGTTTTATCTTTATGTAACACGAAATGTAAATAAAAGACAGACATCTACAGATTACAAAACTGTCTCTAACCAGAACTTGAACAGAACAGGAACCAGACTAAACCGCTTCAAACCTGTCTAACATCAGAACTTGTAGAACAGGAACCAGACTAAACCACTTCAAACCAGCGTAACATCAGAACTTGTAGAACAGGAATGAAACTAAACCACTTCAAACCAGTCTAACATCAGAACTTGTAGAACAGGAATGATACTAAACTGCTTCAAACCAGTCTAACATCAGAACTTGTAGAACAGGAATGATACTAAACTGCTTCAAACTAGTCTAACATCAGAACTTGTAGAACAGGAATGATACTAAACCACTTCAAACCAGCCTAACATCAGAACTTGTAGAACAGGAACCAGACTAAACCGCTTCAAACCAGCGTAACATCAGAGATCCTCACAGAGCTGAGAGCTGACAGCGGGAGACGTGGGCTTCGTTAATTACTCTAATGGCGTTGGGTTCTCGTTAGGTCCTGATTTACATATCCCGCGGCCACGTGGAGCCAGCGCTACGCCACCGCCGCCCTCGCCGGTCTCCGTGGCGACGGCCTCGTTAGCCAAGACAGCTGTTCCCAGCCCCCCCGCCCCCCAGGCCACGGTCCGTCCATGACGAACAGCCCCCCCACACACACACTGACAATCATCACATGGAGGACAACACACACACATCAATACTCAGAGAGAGGGAGAGAGCTGTGAGTGAGAGAAGGAAAGAGAGAGAGAGAGAGAGAGAGAGAGAGAGAGAGAGAGAGAGAGAGAGAGAGAGAGAGAGAAGGAAAGAGGAGGGATAGAAAAAGAGAAGGAAAGTGAGGAGAAACAGAGACAGAGAGAGAGAGAGAGAGAGAGAGAGAGAGAGAGAGAGAGAGAGAGAGAGAGAGACAGAGAGAGAGCTCTGAGTTCCCACCAGACCCTTCATAACTAGTGATTGTGCAGGTGGATCTACAGGTCTATTGTATTTCACATGCTCTTGTATGTCTATACATGTACTGTCAACTCATTTAAAAAAGAAAACGGAAATCAACCAAGGGAGATCATCTCCACCGTTTTTTCTGAAGTTTGGTTGTGTTCTAAAGAGCTAAAAAAGAGGATTTAGACGGCAGCAGTGAGGAGATTGAATTCTGAAGTCTATGAAGGTTACCGTCTGTTCACCTGCTAACACATCACCACCCATCAACACTGGGATGTAGCACCAATTTACACCCAGCATCTCACTGAACTTTTACAACACTGGAATGCAATCAAAATTCACTCCTCTGGATTTTGAAGTATGAAAATTGTATGAACCCTGAATTGTATTTGAAGTTGACGGATCAATAATGTAGCCATGCCTTGGTACTGACCCGTCCTGGGTTAACATCACAGATGTTGAAGCGTTCACCCAAAGTCCACTCAGTATGGGAGGTCTCGTGTTTTTTGAGGCAGCTCAAAGATTCCGATTGTGAGACAAAGCCTCTGAAAATCACAGGAAAGGCAAGCTTATTATCATTGAATTATTAAATCCAGGCTAACAATGAAGTAATCTGCAAAACTGTGCAGCTTCATTAGCATAATTGGCACAGCCCCCCCCCCCCCCCCCCCCCCCCACCCACACACCCCAAATGAATGATGGAGACAATAAAAGATGGTTGCTTAAATTTAGACCAATAACGGCTCAACTTCATCAGACCCCCACACTCTGATTAATCTCAGCTTGCAAATCATTGCAGGGGAGAGATGAGATGGAGGAGGCGGGAGGGTTTGAGGGGGTGGAGATGGGGGGAGGAGGAAGAGGTGGAGGTAGTAGAAGAAATGGTGGAGAGATGAAGGAGAGAGAGAGGGGGGAGGAGAAGGGATGAGAGGAGGGAGGGAGGGAGGGGAGGAGAAAAAGCCGGTTTGGTTTGGGGGTGGTGGGTGATGAAGTAGGGGCCACCCTGGGATGTCCTGCAGGGCTCTGGG
>JAXIVH010000003.1:10325825-10353325 GCA_036785325.1 Urophycis tenuis | reverse complement strand
CAACTGATTCATTTGAACTTGTTTGGAACGAGACATGGTAGTCGATACTCACCAGAAGTGATCGATAGATCGATGGCCTGGTCGGGTTGTTCCGACGTCGGTGTTGAGGACGCTGCCGTGTCTGTCTCACAGTAAACTACTTTTGAAAGTTTGACACCAAGGTCAACTGACTGAAACATTTACTGCTCTACCTAAATCAATCACGACATCCCACGAAAGCACTGGTACCACGTGTCTATTGAGCAGTACCAGCACAGCTTGGTGGCTGGATCTCTGGAACTCTGAGCAGAACTCACCTGACCACCAGGTGGCGCACTGCTCTACATTCACGGAGAATTCACACAACAATAATGCTTGACCATAAAAGCACACTTTAATTCTTAATTGGGCAGAAGACAAAATTCATTTCTGATGTAACATATCATTGGTGTATGAACCCAGAATAATCTTTAATCTGGGGTCCAACACCCTACCACAAGAAGAGCACCCATGACCCTCATCCATAAAAATCATTTTACCCATCAATTCACTACATTTGTCCGATGCGAAATTAAAACTATTTTCACACTAGTTATTTCTACTGGGAGATGTGTCTCCTCCTAGACTTTATTCTTCCAGTTTTTGAGGATGGCTTCTGCTGCATCCAGTGTATCATCTCGCTGTTGAGGATGCAAAAAGACATTAGCTTTACCAACCAAGCTTTGAACTCGATGTTGGGCATGGAAGAGCCAGGACACTGGTGGGGTGTGTGTGGTCCTTACCTTGATGAAACACAAGCGGATGTACTTCTCAAAGCTGCTTCTAGAAGCTTCCCCACAGAACGCTGTGACAGGAATGGCTGCCAGTTTCTGCAGCAGGACGACAAATGGCTAGCACGTGCAACGCAACAAAGCTACATCTGCGCACTACATCAGAGATGTGATTAATAAGGACAGAAGATGTTGCTCATGTTCATTAATGTATGGAATTTACACACACATTGGTCATGGTCTTATCAGTGCAACACACACACACACACACACACACACACACAACTTTACCTTTTCTTGAATCATCCACTTAACAAACTTGTAGTCATATGCTTCGTCTGGCATATGGGACAGATCCTCATCTGCAGTACAATGAGGTGGTAGATGTTTATGTGGACAAGCTCTGAACAACAATAGCCTGTAAATTTCCCTCACGGGATCAAATCAGTAATTATTCTTCTTCTACTCACTCGTATTCTTCTCATATTGAGAGTGTTGCAGAACTAATGGGGTGGAACTCATTCAAATAGCATGCTTATGGCCAGGGTGCGGGTTAGGGGTTAAGGCTCAGGGCCCAGGGTTATGGGTTATAGGGTTAAGCATCAGGGCCCAGGGATAGGGGTTAGGGTTAGGTGTTATAGGGTTAAGGGTCAGGGCCCAGGCTTAGGGGTTATAAGGTTATGGGTCAGGGCCCAGGGACAGACAGCGAACTCAAAGGCTGGAGTAATGTAATGTGACAGGCAGTATGCAGCTTTCACACATGCACACTGGATGCACTGGATAGGGGTTAGGGTTAGGTGTCAGGGTCAGAGCCCAAGGTTAAGGTCCAGGTCTTAGCAAAGTATCTCACTGAGTGGCGTGACGTCTACGATCATGAAGTATCCTCCTTCAGGCATGATGGGGGCCATGCCAGCCTCCCGCAGGATAGCGGCCATGCGGTCTCTCTTCCCTCCAGCTCCGCCGCCAGCGAGGAGAAGTAGCAGTCAGGCTGCCCCAGGCGCTCGTAGTCTCGGACCAGACCCTGGGCCACGGCCTCCTGCACAGACCGAGAGGTCAGAGGATCGATACATGTTAGAGCTTAGTAGTTAGATGGACAGATAAGAAGATGGATCTTAAACCAGAGGAATTGTCTGTTTCTGTCTAAACATACGCATCAATATGAAAGAGGGGATTATAAAGTACCACAATAGAATAAAGAATTAAGTAAACAAAGTAATCCATAACTCCACACATCTGCTTCATTCCACTGTGGTTGGCTGCATTTCAAATCACCCTTGAAAAGCAGCCAAATATGCAATGCTGTCAAATATCCAATATCATTATGAATTGGCATTATTTCATAACGTCCTGATCGCCTGCCATTTGGCTGAGGCGACCATCCAGGAGAGGAGCGCTTCACGAAGTGGCCAGCTGTCGTGTTCAGAAGGAAGACTTTCAAACACCGGCGTCTGAAACATGAGCTGCTTGTGTTGAGGGCGGCGGGGAGACGTGAGCCCATACAGGTGGGCGCCGTGTACCAACTCACCTGTAATGGAGTGGAGCAGGTGTACATCGTGTTCTGCATCACAGTCTGGAGATGTTTGACCAGATGCTCCGGCCCTATGGACCAGCCCAGCTGAGGAACATCACGTTAGATCAAAATCTAGATTGCACTTTGTTAATCCCATAAGGGACATTCAGGGACACACCATTATAATCTGGTTAGAACCCTAAACTACTCCGCAACTAGAAACACAAACTGTGCTGTGACTGCGTTGAGGAGCATTCTCACACCAGGTGGGTGTGAGAATGTTCCTCAACTGTGTGTGTAAACTGGCTGGCAAATTGGCGCGCAGCACAGCGGCATGCCAGGAAGCCGAGATGCTGGCAGACTAGTTACGTCTGTGTGGTTCGTTTCTGTGAGCGGTTTGATGGGTCGGGCGCGTGTTCACGTCTGAGTGAATGTCATGTTGGGTGGTAAATGTACGGAGTGGACGAGATACTCCTTGCGTTGCCTTAACCACGGCATGTATGCACCCCTGCAAACCAGCTCTGGTACAGACATTACCAGTTCCCACCAGTTCCTATTACCAGTAATGGGGAATATTTTGATAATGGAAACATGGCACTGTGACACTTGGCATTCATTTGAGCCAATCAAACGATACCGTGACATAAGCTGCTTTAGCTGCCATGGTGAGGTCCTCTGTTCAGTTCAAGGGCTCATATTTCATGCTCTTCAATGCTACCAACCACCCATCTTCTCAGCTTACCTTCCAGCCGGTGACACTGAATGTCTTCCCTGCACTGCCGATGGTGATTGTCCTGTCCCACATTCCAGGCAGTGTGGCTTTGAAGGAGAACAGAGAAAGTGTTTAAACCCCGACAGAAACATGACGCAGACCAGAGGTTGTAGGCAGCAGAGGGCCGGGGTCTCCAGCGAGCAGCCCTACCGATCTTGATGTGTTGGTGACCCTTGTAGGTGATCCATTCATACACCTCGTCGCTGAAGCACAGGGTGTCGTGTTTAATGCAGAGGTCTGAAATCATCTGCAGCTCGTCTCGGCTGAAGATCTGGACCAGGAGAACAGGCCAAGTTAACGTCACTTATCTAGGCCTTAGACCTTATTGTTTTGTTTTTCATTTAATATGGTTAATGAAACCTACAGAGCACTCGCTGCCACCGCAGCCGGCCAGGTGCTGTGATGAGGCCCAGCTTGCCTGTGACCATGAAGACGCTGTAGACCTACCTTCCCTGTAGGGTTGTTGGGAGTGTTGATGATGATAGCCTTGGTCCTGGGGGAGAACTTACTGGCGAGTTCCTCCGGGTCCAGAACCCAGTCCCCACTCGAAAGGCTACTCTGCTTCTCAGATTTCTACACAATCAAAAACACACCTGTTTATAGCCATGCATTCCAACACTGAATGACACACAATGCATTCACATACACACCTGTTTATTAGCCACGCATGCTAACACTGAAAGACACACAATGCATTCACACACACCTGTTTATTAGCCACACACGCTAACGCTCAATGACACAATGCATTCACACACACACCTGTTTATTAGCCACGCATGCTAACGCTCAATGACCCACAATGCAAGAAAGGCATGCAAGAGCAAATGAGCAGGGGTTGATATGCACAATGCTGATAATGCTGGTGCAGTGGTAACAACTGAGTAACTCAGTTTGTATTTAGCTCTAGCAGTCTAGCACCCTAACAGCCTCTGTTGAGCTGTGTTATTGAGAAAGCATTGAGAGGTCATAGGGTTAGGGTTAGGTTATTGGTTTAGGGATAGGTGATAGACAGGAGATGTTCTGACAAATGTACTTATTGTAAGTTGCTTTGAACAAAAGCGCCTGCTAAATGCCCTAAATGTAAATGTAATGTTAACTCAAGGCAACTCTGCCCTTGCTAAAGACATTTTGTTACAAACGGGGACACACAGCGCTTTCGATTATTTATGGCATCCACTCCAATGATGAGCGTTACTTTGATTACCCCCAGCCTCACCACACAAATTCAATGGCAAACAGCGCTGAACTCACGAGGCGCAGTGGAATGAGGACGGGCTGGGCTCCCGCCATCCGCACCATGGGAATGTAGCAGTCGAAGAAAGGCTCGATGATGATCACCTGGAGGACGACGTCACGAGTCATACTGCGGCAGCCGTGGTGCACCCCAGGGGGCTTTGCTCACCAGTGTTTGTGCTGAGCGCACATCCCATGGCTGAAGACTACTTCTATTTGCTTCATTTGTCAGTAGTATGCACATGTGCTTTCAAATATAACATGCAACTAGCAGTGAAATGTTTACTTTGCCTGCTCATGAACTGTGCTTCAACAATAAGACGGAGTGAAGTAAAAGACACAACGGTGATAGAATCGGAGCCGGGTAAAGGCAGCGCGTCGCGCTGCGTTTCGGTGTCAGGCGGGGCTCGGGGAAGCCCACCAAGCGCCGGCCGCTCTGAGTCAAGGAGCACTGCGGCCCACCGTACCTCGTCTCCCTCCTCCACCAGGGCTTGCATGGTGCTGAATAAAGAGCCGTAGCCCCCCCACTGTCACAAGGATCTCCTTCAGGGGGTCTATGGGGCGACCACACACCTTCCGTACACCTGGGAAAGGGCGTTCACCAACGCTGGATGACCCTTCAGGACGAAAAGACCCCAAAACACACATTCATATGTATAAGAGAGAGAGCGCAAGAGAGAGAGAGAGAGAGAGAGAGAGAGAGAGAGAGAGAGAGAGAGAGAGAGAGAGAGAGAGAGAGAGAGAGAGAGAGAGAGAGAGAGAGAGAGAGAGAGAGAGGGAGGGAGGGAGGGAGGGAGGGAGCCAGGGATGGATGGATGGATAGATAGGTAGATAGATAGATAGATAGATAGATGGATAGATGGATAGATGGATAGATGGATAGATGGATAGATGGATAGATGGATAGATGGATAGATAGATAGATAGATAGATGGATAGATGGATAGATAAATAGATAGATAGATAGATAGATAGATAGATAGATAGAATAGATAGATAGATAGATAGATAGACAGACTGACAGACAGACTACAAGTCTCATCTGTCCTAGACGCAACACCTTATAAAGGAATTGCCATGACAACTGCAAATCACAATAAAACCAGGAACACCGTTGGGGGAGCACCACCGGTCATGCAGCTTAAAGGCTGAGTTATGCTTCTGCGTAGGGATTACGTAGTGATCACGCAATGGCCACGCAGTTGCTAGGACGCAGTCATGAGCCCATAATGGTTCTTCGTGGGGATTACGTGTCGAAATGCAATTCAATGCCACGCCGGTAGAGGGACCAGAATGACCATTCTGGTCAATACATACGGATTACTAGAGAGTTTTTTTTTTTTACAGAAATGAAGGCAAAGTTATATATATATATATATATATATATATATATATATATATATATATATATATGTTGTCGCCAATCAGTCGAAGCATTTATCACACCCGTAGCGGTGTTTACGAGTGGAAACCGGAAAAGCGATCTCCAGCTAATGTAGTTCGCGGACCAATCACAGCCAAAGCCGCTGCGTTGGTGTTGCGTCGCCTCGACGCGCGTCTAGGATTTTTGGGAGGTGCACGTCAGGCCCTTGCGTTGGACACAAGGGGGACGTAAAGGGTCCGTAACCCCCCAGCGTTGCGTCAACGCGGAATCATAAATGAAGCATAACCCAGCCTTAAGGTGCACTCTATGAGTGAATGACATGGGTGAATTGAGGCGCTTACGAAGCCTCTGGTGTACTGGTTCATGCGGTCCACAGTGACCGTCTTGGCCAGGCCGCTGTGATGTAGGAGGGGGGTGGCAGGTCGGGGAACCCCTGGCCAAGGTTCACCACAGACGGGTCGGCTGCCAGGGCAGTGAAGGCACCCTGAGACAACCACACAGCAGGTGTTACGTGGTCCTGGTGTCAATGCCCAGTGTCCACAGCCTTATCTTAGGGACACTAGAGCAACATTAAACCTTGCATTTACTATTGTGCTACTAAGTCATTTAGAATCCTTTGATCCAAGGGATGGTGAATTACCACAACAGTAGAGAGATAGGTAAGTAGGTAGGGGTTTGACAGTACAGAGGCGGGTATTAAGGAGCAGGTAATGGTTAGGGGTTATCTTGCTCTAGGGTGCCTGCAAATTAGGCTATGAACATTGGACTTTTTTGAATTTCAATTTGCCTAACAGGACATGACTAGCGAGTTCTCCAAAAGATACAATCACGAGTATTATAGATTAAGACCATGGTTAAGATAACGCTTCATGCATGGCCATTATATCAAGATTGTATGTTACCTTCATTCGGTTCAACTGAATAAAACACATAACGAATAATACGACTTTAATTTTTGCTATAATCTGAGGTCCAAATGTTGACTCATTCCTAATACCTCAACATGTGTGGCAATATCTCAACTACTGGCAACTACTCACCAGACATTCTGGTCCAGCCCTTCGATCCTCTTGGCATTTCTATGTTTATGCGTGGCCATCATACCCTGCAATGTGAGCACAGGGGGTCTCTGTAATACACACATAGGCAGCATAATACACACAGTTTATAGAGTCACTTAGTGGTTGTAATTGCACCTCTTGCACTGTATCCCTTCACCGCCCTGGAATTCTGTTGTACTGTAGGCATGACAATAATGCAGAATGTTTCCATTTTGTGACTGCACTACTGCACTCTAAAACACAGCTGAACACTTTGAAACACCAGCTACCTCAACTTTACGTTTTAAACAATAGGCCCACCTTTGTGTCCATCGTGTTGATTGTTCTTTGTTATTGTCTATTGCTATTGTTTTTTTGTTGATTGTTTACTGTTGCGCACTACCCACCAAGAACAATTCCTTACCTGGCAATAAACATCTTTCTGAGTTCTGAGTTCTGATGATTGACTTTCCATTGCCACAATCACCACGAACCAGTGAAACTACTACAGTGAATTACACTGGAATCCACCTGTCTGCCTAAAATACGCTGTAATCCGCCCGATGTGGAGCAACACTGAATGAAGAAGAGAATACATTACTTGGGTGGTGGTGGTGGAACCCCGTCGTGTGCAGAGCCGCCAAACAGCCTGCTGGGTGACCTTGTGGAGGTGTCGGGTCCGTCCGGCGACACTCATCCTGTACAGAAGTAAACCTCATTACTTCTGCAGAACATGAACACACGTGTTCAGTAGGCTACTGCTACTAATGGAGTCTCCACACAGACTGCTCTCCTCCTACACATTACGTTTCGTGTTTCAGAGCGATATAACATAATTATTACACCACGGGCAACATTACAGGCGTACACTCACCAGCGACCGGTGGTCGTGAGGTGACCGAATGAAGTTCACCGGGAGTCCTTTTAATGAATGTTTTTCGTACTTTTGGTTAATGTTTTCTTCACGCAGCCGCTCCACAAACCACGCCTCGCGCTAAACCACGCTCTCTATCGTATTATGATACTTTTATTGAATCAATTAGATACGATTAAATTAGATTAAATGAGATAATATGAGATGCTACGAAATACCGTTATAGAAGATCCGGGTATCGCAGCAGAAAGTAAAGGACAGTGATATTAATTAAAATATTAATTCAAAAGCAAGAAATACAAACAGTATTTAGGAAAGACTACCCAAAGTCCATGTGCTGCAAAGTAAACCTGGGGGAATATTAAGTTATCATCATCATATTAATTCTCATCAGCAGCAGCAACAAAACCCTGTTTAATTAACTAGAACATCTGGCAATTAGTGACTTATTGAGCACTCTGTAATTGAATGGAGCAGAACGCAGGATCAACAAATGAATACGTTTCAAGTGCCCCAAATTGTTAAATAAAAGGAATCAAACCGCAAATCACAATAGAAAGGAGTTCGGGATAATGACATGAAGCTGCTGGCAAAGGACAAATCTGATTGGACCGTTTGATGAACCCGGAAGTGGTCACAGAAGGTCAATCAGATGCCGTGTTATTTTAACGTGTTATTTTCTAGAAATAATTATCGTTGAAAGAGGCGACGCCTGCATTCACTAGTTCAAAAGAGGAAAAAAAAATCTGTTTTATACAGTTGATTTACATGGGAGGGGAGGTACATGGAAGGCAACATGATTGGACCAAAACGCCACGTTCTGATTGGCTGTTCTAAGTAGCATGCTGGAATAACAACATATTAATAGAAAAATACAAATACTCACGGATATGAATGAATGAATCAATTTGATGTGTGTGTGTGTGTGTGTGTGTGTGTGTGTGTGTGTGTGTGTGTGTGTGTGTGTGTGTGTAATCAGAATATTCCTAGGTCAGATCTCTTCAATCCTTGCCCCTCTGTGATTCCAGTAGTGGTTGTAGTGAAGGGTAGCCGTGACACGCAGGGGCAACAAGGGGCACACATTCGCGGTGCCACACATTCGACCTGATCCTCAACAATAAGAACTGTAGAACAGGAGAATGTAGCACAATGGGCTGTATATCACAACATTGACAGACAGGTTAAAATCATATCCCAGATTTAGATAAAGTGGCCCGTCACACTTTTCCTGCCATTCCAGGACTAGAAGCATTTAGTTAAATGCTTCAAAAACGTATAGTAATCAAGAGAGTAACATAGAAATAACACACAGTGACCTCTACTGTCCATAAATAGGAGGTCCATCTTGGGAACGTTTCGAGACTAAACCAATCGACTACCGAACCAGTGGGGCATGGACCCCCCCCCCCCCCCCCCCCCCCCCCCCCCCCCCCCCCCCCGCCCCCCCCCCCCCCTCCCGCCAGAGCGCAGTCTTCGTTAAACCAGCATGTTATAAAGACCCAGTCAAGACTGCCATTCACAACATTCACATTTACATTTTCATTCATACCTATCACTAGGCCTTCTATTACTTATGCTACTTATTTAAATGGAATGATTTGTTCTGTCTTTTTTGTTTTGCTCACCATTTCATTCACAATCTAAATGAAATACTTGTCAACCAAGAATATCAGACAGCCTACCATGTCTTCCATGTCCTACGTTAGAACCGTCTTATCGAGGATACCGTTCATTTTGGAGTGGGTTCTTTTAATTACTTAATTACAATCCAAACACGATCCGCTTCGGTGTGTTCCCCGTGAATACATTTGTTTGTAATTGTTACATTAATCGCAACACGATACGTGTCCCACACAGCCTCTGGTTTCTAATTATTATCTATTTAATGCTGTATCTTATCTTGAGGACTTAGCTTGATTTTGGACGTAGGCCTATATCTCATTTATGATATTCTGAACTCTAAAACCGGGGGTAAGGGTCAGGTAAGGTAAGGGACAGGTAAGGGTTGCTGATGTGTCGGTTCCCCCACATCTGGGCCTGCTGGCCACTAGACCCAACCCCTCACGTGTCAACGGTTCGGAACATTTTGCCAAACCCTTGGACCTTCCTGAGATGAATGGAATGCACACACTCCAGTCCACCCTACCTACAAACTAATGCAAACTTTGTGTGTGTGTGTGTGTGTGTGTGTGTGTGTGTGTGTGTGTGTGTGTGTGTGTGTGTGTGTGTGTGTGTGTGTGTGTGTGTGTGGTATACACGCCCCTGTGTCGTATACCCTGGGCCGAGCTCAGCTCCTCCAGGAAGACATAACGGAGCAGGAGAAGCCGCACGGACGTCATGCCCCACCGCCCCGCTCCTCATCCCAGACTCGGACCTCTCTCGGACGTCTCTTCATGAGGTAACACGTTTTATTACCTCACCGACCACCGCTTTGTGTTGACAAAACGTCGTAAGATATGAGAGGAGCGCTGCGGGGCTCATCGGCAGTAGTCTATAGCGCTGTGGTCCGCTCTGAGATTAGAAAGGGAACTCGTACAACATAGCCGTTATACAGTTGACACACACGGGGTCTAAATCTGGGAATTAAGATGTTTAGGGGACATGGTCACTGTTCATATCATTTTAGAGGGCGATGGCACTTTTACCTCGAAATTCTCCTCCCGTTACATTTGCGGAGAAAACTTGAGAGGGAGGCGGGGGGCGCTTTGTGAATGGGTGTCATTCTTTTTAGATCATTAACTCGCACGTCTTATTTTATGCGTAATGCGTTTTTGATGGCGAAAAAAAACGAGCGAACAAGTGATCGCCTCCGATGGGAGGATGTTACAGAGTGGTTGGAGATAACCTTGGTGTTCCAGACGCTTTGTCTCCCTGTGGGTGTGAGCCCACCGAGGATCCTGGGGTCTGTTCTGGATATCTGAGATCCGCAGTTTCCTGTCAGGAAGACACACCGCCCGGCGTTGTCTGTCCGGTGGAAAGGCACGCTGTATATGTGCTTTCCAAATGTCCAGCAGCTTTATTCCAAGCTGACAAATAAACAATGTTGTCCATGCAATAATGGTTTGCTTTTTATGTATTGCAAATATGCTGGACTAGGCCTACTAATTGTGTGGATTGCTCTTTCACACACACACACACACACACACACACACACACACACACACACACACACACACACACACACACACACACACACACACACAATATAACTAGTGTACCTTAGACCTCAGTCATGGCTATGCTGGCATCACTCTGGTCCACAGTTAGAAAAGTCATCGTCAACCTGGGGACCAAGGAGCGGACTCCTCAGAAGACAGGAAGTGGGCCAAGTATGCACAGACAGAGGAACTAAACAGAAAGCATTTGTCTGAAAATGGTGGCTTTGAATGAACATGGCTTGGGGTTTTTTTTGCTGTGCTTGTTTATGTGAGTGACCGAATGTTGGCCGCGTCCGATTTATGCAGGAGAACAGCGTCTGAATGCTTGTGGTGTGGTTTTGGGTTGAGGTGGAGACTGTGTGCTCATCGATCTCCTGAGCAGCCTGGCTGACTCCCCGGGGAGACGCAGATCCACCAACACTTAACTACATTCAGTTCAGCATTCTGCTGCTGCCCACTGCAGCCATGCAGGGTGTGTGTGTGTGTGTGTGTGTGTGTGTGTGTGTGTGTGTGTGTGTGTGTGTGCTTGCGTGCATGTGTGTGTGTGAAGGAAGTGCACCACAAGAACATAAATTGGCAAATGTTAGCGCAGTATCACTTTTTCCTATGGTGCATTATATATATATATGCATTCCTATGATGATGTAGTCAAGTGAGGTATTTGGTCAAGAATTAGTGTGTCTAGCATTAGGTATTAGGTTTGAGATGGTTGGTTTAGGTGTTAGGTTAGTAGTTAGTTTAGGTGTTAGGTTAGTAGTTAGTTTAGGTTTTAGGTTAGAGATGGTTAGTTTAGGTGTTAGGTTTGAGATGGTTAGTTTAGGTGTTAGGTTTGAGATGGTTAGTTTAGGTATTAGGTTTGAGATGGTTGGTTTAGGTGTTAGGTTAGTGGTGAGTTTTGGTGTTAGGTTAGAGATGGTTAGTTTAGGTGTTAGGTTTGAGATGGTTAGTTTAGGTGTTAGGTTTGAGATAGTAGGTTTAGGTGTTAGGTTAGTGGTGAGTTTTGGTGTTAGGTTAGAGATGGTTAGTGGAGGTGTTAGGTTTGAGATGGTTAGTTAACGTATTAGGTTTGAGATGTTTGGTTTAGGTGTTAGGTTAGTGGTGAGTTTTGGTGTTAGTTTAGAGATGGTTAGTGGAGGTGTTAGGTTAGAGATGTTACATTGGAAGTTAGTTTAGCTATTAGGTTAGAGATGGTTAGTTAAGGTGTTATGTTAGCGGTTAGTTTAAGTGTTAGGTTAGAGATGGTTAGTTTAGGTGTTAGGTTATCGGTTAGTTCAAGTGTTAGGTTTGAGATGGTTAGTTTAGGTATTAGGTTAGAGATGGTTAGTTTAGGTATTAGGTTAGAGATGGTTAGTTTAGGCGTTAGGTTAGAGATGGTTTGTTTGGGTGTTAGGTTAGTAATGATAATAATAATAATAATAATAATGCATTTTATTTAAAGGCGCCTTTCATAGCACTCAAGGACACCTTACAAGACAAGTTAAGAAACAAGTAACAGTGGCATACTCTGTCAGTTTGTGACAGAGTGTGTTTTTAGGCATGATTTAAAGGTGGAGACAGAGTCAGAAGCGTGAATGTCTGGTTGGAGAGAGTTCCATAGGCGAGGAGCAGATCAGCTAAAAGCTCTTGGTTAGAGATGGTTAGTTTAGGTATTAGGTAAGAGATGGTTAGGTTAAGTGTTTGGTTAGAGATTGTTAGTTTAGGTGTTAGGTGAGAGACAGTTAGTTTAATTATTAGAAAAGGCTAGTTTAGGTGTTAGGGTAGAGATGGTTAGTTTAGGTGCTAGCTTAGTGGTTAGTTTAGGTGTTAGGTAAGACATGATTAGTTTAGGCATTACGTTAGAGATGATTAGTTTAGGTGCTAAGTTAGTGGTTAGTTTAGGTGTTAGGTAAGAGACGTTAGTTTAGGTGTTAGGTTAGAGATGGTTAGCTTAGGTGTTAGGTTATAGATGGTTAGTTTAGGTGTTAGGTTAGAGATGGTTAGTTTAGGTATTAGGTTAGAGATGATTACCTTAGGTGTTAGGTTAGAGATGGTTAGTTTAGGTATTAAGTTAGCGATGGTTCGAGACTCACTTGTTCAGAGTTCACCTGAACCCTGAATAACATCCATCCTCTACCTACCCCCACATTTAAAAAAAAACTTCCCTCATGCACTTGTATGTTGTACGTGTTAGCACTTTATCATTGCTCTTTGTATCTTACCACTTACCATCGTAGGCCAGACATGTTGTATACTAGCAATAGTTAACATAGAAATTGGAATGCTTGAAACATGTTCTGATGACTTGCTTACTGTATTAAAAGCACTGAAGCGTTTCACCTTCTTCTGACAAATGTAGTTGTTGTAAGTCACTTTGGCCAAAAGCGTCTGCTAAATGCCCTAAATGTAAATGTAATGGTTAGTTTGGGTGTTAGGTTAGAGATGTTTAGTTTAAGTGTTAGGTTAGTGGTTAGTTTAGGTGTTAGGTGAGAGATGGGTGATGTAATCAAAAGGGTTCTCCAAACTTCAGAGGAATCAACAACATGGTTCTATTGTTCTGTTGCCACATACCATCTCATCAGCCATATTCCACTCAGGAAGTCACGTTGTCTGTTTCTGTCCAGTCATTGTCCCGGCAGGCGCTATGATTCCCGTAACGGAATTCCGACAGTTTTCGGAGCAGCAGCCGGCGTTCCGGGTGCTGAAGCCGTGGTGGGATGTGTTCACCGACTACCTCTCCGTGGTCATGCTCATGATCGGTGTGTTCGGCTGCACACTACAGGTGAAAACACGCACACACGCACACACACACATGCGCGCGCACACACACACACACGCACGCACGCACGCACACACACACACACACACACACACACACACACACACACACACACACACATACACACACACACACACAGGCATACAGGCACCAACAGAAAAACACATGCACTTAGACAGTACAGAGACAGGTCATTAAGGAGCAGGTAGGTGTTAGACAGTACAGAGACAGGTCATTAAGGAGCAGGTAGGTGTTAGACAGTACATAGACAGGTCATTAAGGAGCAGGTAGGTGTTAGACAGTACTGAGACAGGTCATTAAGGAGCAGGTAGGTGTTAGACAGTACAGAGACAGGTCAGTAAGGAGCAGGTAGGTGTTAGACAGTACAGTGACAGGTCATTAAGGAGCAGGTAGGTGTTAGACAGTATAGAGACAGGCCATTAAGGAGCGGTTAGACAATACAGTGGCCGGTCATTAGGGGCAGGTAGGTGTTAGACAGTACAAAGCCAGGTCATTAAGGAGCAGGTAGGTGTTAGACAGTACAGAGACAGGTCAGTAAGGAGTAGGTAGGTGTTAGACAGTATAGAGACAGGCCATTAAGGAGCGGTTAGACAATACAGTGACCGGTCATTAAGGAGCAGGTAGGTGTTAGACAGTACAAAGCCAGGTCATTAAGGAGGAGTCAACCACTACTCTAGCCCCTAGGCTACCCTTCCTTGTGGTGTAAGGGGCAGAAACCACCTGCTAATGCATTTAAATGGAGATAAAGCAATCAAGGTTCTATGGTACCACCGTGCAGAAACATAACAGGGTTTATGTCTCCACTCCCTCTGTGTTATGATGAGGATCTTACAGTGAGGGTAATTCTACGTAATAATGCTATTGTCCGCATGCTTGTATTGATCATCCAAAGCACAATCACACACAGTTCTGCTGACTACTCTTCACAAAGTGACATGTAGTCGGCATCCTGTCCAAAGAAAAAATACACAAGCTGTTCTTTTTGTTGTAGCGTTTGTCACGTGTCTTTGAGCGTGTTAAAAGAAGCAACAGACCTTCCTTTTATAGACCCCCAAATGTGACGCACAGTTTGGGGATTTAAAGATATCCTGAATCTCTGAAAACTGTTTTTATGAAGCTTCCACCAGGACTCAGGGGTGTGGCTCACATGTCGCAACATTCTCATATTTCCACTAAAGTCACCAGTAACTGAATGCTGAATAAGTCTCAAATAAAGTCAACGATAAAAATGAATGCATTGGAACCTATAGCTAACCATCATGAATTCAGTTAATTTTAAACATTTAAACATAATTTTAAACAAACTATGTATTTATGTTACGCCCCAGGAGAGTTATCATGGGACATGGGACATATATAGACTTCAACTGCTAAATGAATGTAGCCAATGTCTTCACAAACAAGCCAGTGTGCAGCCTCGCTAGCTCTCAGTGCAACATCTGTTTGCCATGGAAACTCCTGCCCCAGCCCCCCCCCCCCCCCCCCAGCCCCCCCACTCCCGATAAACATAAGCCTCCAAAAAACCCATAGACTATTCACATTAGCTTATTATCTCTTATTGCTCAGTATATGAAGCAAAACTGCGACACCTGCTATGGGGCCGTGCTGTTAAGTTCACACTATTTGCTACATATGTCGTTAGCGAAAACAATAAATCGGACAGCGAATGCCAAGATGTTCTAAAAAGTCAAGATGTTTTCACCAAGAGTCTGTGGCTTGCAGTCAGCCCGGAGTCCAGTGTTTGATAAAACGTCCAAACTGTTTGTAAATAGAGAGAACAATTAATTATGGTGGCCGTGTGACGGAGCTGAAAGATGTATTTGAGTTTGTGGGCGCGCAGATCGGCGAGCAGATATCTGTGTTAGCAGCAGACATCCTGGAATTGTCAGGAGGAGACGTGTGGCAGTTCAAAGAGCTGTGTAAAACAATGGCCACCCCGTGCCCACGGTAACCGTTCACAAAACGTTCTTCCACAAGTCAGGGGATAGTGAGTACTCACTAACTACATCCTCTCTCACTGCAAGCCCTTGTCCTAGTTTAAAACAACAGGAAACAACAACAGTGAAAACAACAGTGGTACAATAAAAACCCTAATGATATAATAACAACAGCAACCACTACAGCAATAATCCTAAAAATAGTAATGACTTATTTAGTTGAGAGGAAAACAATCAATATATAATGTCAATTCATCTTTACTGCTGCCTACATTTTGTAGGCTGCAGGCTGTCTTAATCCATGATTAAAAAAAAAGTCTCCCTGTGTGTTTGCCAGTTGATCAATGTAACTCATTTCCTGTTCAGTCATGAGAAAAGTCATCAAATGACCTTTAAGGTTGTTTTCGCCATCTTGTTGCAAAGAACTACTGAAGTGTGTTTAGATAGGTCAGAGTTTTGTTTGTCAGTCTGTCTCTTTTTTCTCTCTGGATTTGTGTTCCAATCTACTTGTCTATTTCACGTATTTTTTCTTGTTTGTTCACTCTTTTTTCTTCTGTAACCTCTGTGTTTGGTCGGCCGTCTCCCAGGTCATGCAGGACAAGATCATCTGTCTCCCCCAGAGGGCCATGCCTCCGAACCAGACTGCGCCGCTGCCCAACCGAACGGAGGTGGAGCTGGAGGAGTCGTCCCTGCTGGCGCACCTCACCGCCCTGCCCAAGGAGATGACCGGCCTGAAGACAGACCTGGACCTGCAGCAGTACAGTTTCATCAACCAGATGTGCTACGAGAAGGCCCTGCACTGGTACGCCAAGTACTTCCCCTACCTGGTCCTCATACACACCCTTATCTTCATGGTGTGCAGTAACTTCTGGTTCAAGTTCCCCGGCTCCAGCTCCAAGATAGAACATTTCATCTCCATCCTGGGAAAGGTAAATATTTGTGTGGTTTTATTAAAATTTTTCATTTTGTACCTTTTTTTATCCTACTACGTTACTGTATTGTCTGCTGTGACACCCACATTTCCCGTCTGGGATTTAAAGGTTACATCAAATAAATGAGTACTTGAATGATTTCAGATGGGAAATTCAGGAGTACTAACTTAATAAAGTACTAACTTATCTTAACTTGTCTCAAGTGTTTCGACTCCCCCTGGACCACCAGGGCCTTGTCTGAGGTTTCCGGGGAGAACCCTGAGGAGAAAGACCACCAGAAGCTCAGCGCCAGCCGCTGCAGCATCAGCGTAGCTCCAAAGGAGGCCAACCTAGAGAAGTCCCAGTCCCTCCGGTCCATCCCAGAGAAGATCGTGGTGGACAAGCCGACCGCGAGTGCAATGGACAAGAAAGAAGGAGAGCAGGCGAAGGCGCTCTTTGAGAAGGTGAAGAAGTTCCGCTTGCACGTGGAGGAGGGGGACATCCTCTACATCATGTATGTTCGCCAGACCGTGGTTAAGGTGTTCAAGTTCCTCCTCATCCTGGCATACAACAGCATTCTAGTATCCGAGGTTCAGATCACGGTGAAGTGCAATGTGGACATCCAGGACATGACAGGTTACAAACATTTTTCCTGCAACCACACCATGGCTCACCTGTTCTCCAAGCTGTCCTACTGCTACCTGTGCTTTGTGGCTGTCTACGGACTCACCAGCCTTTACACCTCCTACTGGCTCTTCTACCGCTCCCTCAAGGAATACTCGTTCGAGTATGTACGTCAGGAAACAGGCATTGACGACATTCCTGATGTCAAGAACGACTTTGCCTTCATGCTGCACATGATTGACCAGTACGACCCGCTGTACTCCAAGAGATTCGCTGTGTTCCTGTCGGAGGTGAGCGAGAACAAACTGAAGCAGCTGAACCTTAACCACGAGTGGACGGCGGAGAAGCTGCGCCAGCGGCTGCTGACCAATGCACACAACAGGCTGGAGCTGCAGCTCTTCATGCTTTCCGGACTGCCCGACACCATCTTCGAAGTGACGGAGCTGCAGTCACTCAAGCTAGAGATAATTTACAACGTCACCATGCCCGCTTCAGTCTCCAAGCTGGAAGACCTCCAGGAGCTGTCCTTGTACCAGTGCTGCCTGAAGCTCCACACCACCGCTACCTCCTTCCTAAAGGAGAACCTGAAGGTGCTCCGTGTAAAGTTTGACGACAGCAGGGAGCTCCCCAACTGGCTATACGGCCTGCGGAGCCTCGAGGAGCTCTACCTCATAGGCTTGTTGAGCTCCGACGTCTCTAAGAACGTCGTCCTGGAGTCGCTGCGGGAGCTCAAGTGTCTGAAGGCTCTGACACTCAAGAGCAACCTGGCCAAGATCCCCCAGTCCATTGTGGACGTCTCCAGCCACCTGCAAAGGCTTTACATCTACAACGACGGCACCAAGCTTGTAATGCTCAACAACCTGAAGAAGATGGTCAACCTTACAGAGCTAGAGCTTGTACGCTGTGACCTGGAGCGCATCCCACATGCCATATTCAGCCTGTCCAACTTGCAGCAGCTGGACCTGAAGGAGAACAACCTGCGTAGCATCGAGGAGATTGTCAGCTTCCAGCACCTGCGGAAGCTCACCTGCCTGAAGCTGTGGTTCAACAGCATCATGTACATCCCTGAGCAAATCAAGAAGCTGGGCAGCCTGGAGCGTCTCTACTTCAGCCACAACAAGATTGAGATCCTGCCCTCGCACCTCTTCCTGTGCAACAAGCTGCGCTACCTAGACCTGTCCAACAACGACATCAGATTCATCCCACCAGAGATAGGTGTGCTCCAGAGCCTGCTGTACTTCTCTGTCAGCTGCAACAGGATTGAGAACCTGCCAGACGAGCTCTTCTTCTGCAAGAAGCTGAAGACGCTGAAGCTGGGCAACAACGCGCTGTCCTTGCTCTCGCCCAAGGTTTCGTACCTTGTGCTGCTCACGCACCTGGAGCTGAAGGGAAACCATTTTGAGGTTCTGCCAGCTGAGCTGGGCAGCTGCCGGGCCCTGAAGCGCAGCGGGCTAATTGTGGAGGACACGCTGTTTGAGACCCTGCCCTCCGAGGTCAGGGGTCAAATGAAGACGGAGTGAGTGGGGTGCCTTACACCCTGACCAAAGTGCCAACTCTTCTGTCTGTATGTCTCCTGGTCATGCTTTATATCATACTGTATATGACTATGACTGATGTCATACTATCAGTGTGATGTCATACTTGAGTTATGTATTACTATGTTGTCATTCTATGACATTCATTCTACTGACATAGTGTTATGTCATTCTATCATTGTGACATTATACTATGACACATTGCTTTATAATAGTGTGATGTTATATGACATATTGCTTTTTGTCAGTGTGATGTCATACCATGTATCAGAGTGATGTCATGCTATGATGTCATACTATCATTTGGCTTTATATCAGTGTATCTCATACTGTGACATATCCTGCTTTAAATCATTGTGGTGTCATAGTTAAACACACTTATTTAGTTATTTTGTGACTGCTGACTTTAAAGTGAGTATGTATTTCTAGAACTAGGCTGACATGGATCTGTGTTTATATGATGGCTGACTTTCTCAAAGAACCTGAAGAGTAGGCTACCCTAGTAACAAACACACACCCTGCTCCTTAACAAGTTGTTCCTGTATGCTCCTTAATGAGTTGTTCCTACATGCTCCTCAATGGGCTGGTCCTATCTGCTCCTTAACAAGTTGTTCCTACCTGCTCCTCAATGGGCTGGTCCTACCTGCTCCTTAACGAGTTGTTCCTACCTGCTCCTCAATGGGCTGGTCCTACCTGCTCCTTAACGAGTTGTTACTACCTGCTCCTTGACGAGCTGTTCTTACCTGCTCCTTAACAAACTGTTCCGACCTTTATCTGTAATCACTGTCACTCTGGATAAAAAGTCTCTTAAAAGTTACATTAGCTCACAATAGATTTTATTTGAAAACAACAGGCCTGTACAGCACTGACGAGATCACCACAAGGCCATTTGTTTGCTGTTCGCTGCACAGAACATATGTCAGCAGGAGTAAACGTTGATTTGTTTTGTTGTTGTAACAAATCTTTGTTATCCATCCTTAAAACAGAACCACATAGGCCTTGTCCTTCAAATAAGAGAAAGCTTCCTTTAAAGTAGCTTAAAGACTTAAAAAAAATTAAAGCTCATTCAGAGACGATCAGGGTAACTCATAATGTACCTCATGATGCTAGTGGTATGTGTGGGATATACGCTGCCTGCATACCACAGTGTCATGGAAATGTTTTTCTGTTATAGGAAGCTAATATTTATGGCGCTAGCCATCCAAAGGGAATGTTATGCTGTTATTATGCAATTATTATTTAGTTCATAAGATATATACACACATGCCTGAACTTCAGAAAATATGTATTTTTATAAGCAATTTTGTCATGTTAGATAATAAAAAAAAATAGCTGGTTTATTTATAGTTCAAATGTGTCTGCTCTGTTGTTGTTCCTTCCTAATGTTCGAAATATAATATCTGCTATCTAACCTATCAATTATTTCCATAAATATGACATTGTGTGCTGTTAGAGGGCCAATCATCTAAAAAAATTAAGTAGACATATCCTAAATGATCTGCCATGTCTCCCAAATATAATATTTAATACAATGTGCTTGGCAATTATGAATACTTAATTGCAGACAGGAAACGCGGGATAAAGTAGGCCAAGTAATAAAGTAATCCGATTAAATTAATTATGCGTCATAAAAAAGCTTCGTCATGTCGTAGAGGCCAACGTGGTCCTCGTTTCTTCAGACGGCCTTGAAGATTCAATGGTTCTGAGCCTGGGGAACTGCTGAGGGGAACGCTGCCACCTGCCGGCGGTCTGAGGGATTGACACCACACAACGCCATCTGAATAAGCGCATCTGGAAAAGTACTGCAGAACATCAACATGTTCATATTTCTGTAAGATGTCTGGGTCTATTATATTCACTCAAATGTCCGTAGACATTTGGGCAATACGGTTTTAATGGAGGTTATGTTTCATAGTTGAATAACTAACAATGATGAACTATTTCATTATTATTTCGTTATTTATGAAAGATGTAGACAGGAAAGGATTGTCTATGAATGAGTCAATGGGTCTAATGCACCCTGGAGCTGACACAGCATGACACACACACACACGACGCCTGGATGAATGTTGAATTCACGTCCATAACGCGCTGTTGTCGCGTTTCTCAACCCTTCTTCCGCTTTATTCTGATCGAAGACTTTTCCACTAAATGGTTTTGTGACGTTAATCTAATGCCTTCGGAAGAGTGTGAACGAGGGTTCAGTGCACAAGCTGGAACAGAAGCACTTTCAGTTCCTGTCCTGGCCGCCAGTGTCCGGGCCATCTGACCATCTGTCCATCTGTCCACACCGCAAAGCTGCAAAGCCGCAAGGCGCAATCCAGGGAACTCGACTAACACGCTATTCTGAAGAGACTCTGGACCCACGGGTAGTCTTAAGGTCCTCCAGAACACGGTAACGTTGGGTCGACAACCTGAGTATGATGATGATGATGATGATGTAGATGATGATGATGATGATGATGATGATCGCTACAATGGGAGGCTGAGCGCATCCCGGGTAGGCCCGATGCGCCGACTCAGTTGAATGCGTCACCTTGCGTCTCGTCTGGAGGATTCGGCTATGAGGAAAAGCATGAGTGGGATTTTAATGTGGACCCTCGCTTTGCTCCATTCCGTCTGCAGTCGAATGTAACGTAACCCCACCGTGTAGAAACACGGGCTGCTGTGGAGGGATGCGGCGGGGAGTGCGTTCGACATAATCGGATCTTTCTCAGCGGAAGGTGCGTAAAGCGGACAGCGCGCCTCAGTCTCCATCCGATGTGTTAGCGCCATCATGTAGGAGCACTAGAGTCTGGATGAAGACGATCGACGCTTCATCGCCACAACGTATAACAAGACAATGATTGACAACTTATGTAGGCTATCATACCATCATATGGGTGCATATGCTTAAAGCGTCACCGCTCGGTATGAACCTGCTCCGACGCCCCGCTGTAGGACCACCCAGCGTCCCTCTGACAGCCCCTCAGCTGGGCTGGAGGCTAGGAGCTGCTTGTGGACACACGGTTACCTTGTGTACATTAACCAGTGGCGGCAGTTCAGTAGATGTGAAGGGGGACGCTGTTATATGTATTAACATGTGCTTCATTCATTTAGCTAATGGTCCAATATTAATGAATTGCCAATACATAATGTAACGATTTACGGTTACCGTGTCATATCTGAGAATGCCTTTAAATGTTGAGCTTCTGTGGACAGGAGCAGTGATGTGGTGGCCCATCACAACATGCCCACACACACAGCCACACACTCACGCGTAAGTAGGTCACCCAGTACTGTTGACGGTCAGAATGGCAGACGATTGACCCGCTTGATAAGGCAGCTTTCAAAACGGTTCAAGCTGCTGCCATAATCATACAGGCTTTATCATGCCTTACTTCTGCTCTTGAATTCTTTGTTTCCTATATCCTTAGTCCTTCTCTCCCTTCACTCCTCCCTTCTTCCTTCCTCCCTCCTTTCCTATCCTCCCCTTGTTTCTCTCTCTCCATTCTTCTGCCCTCTTTCCCTCTGACTCTCTTCTGTAATAACCTCCTGCTCACTGTCCTCCAGGTATGTTCACCCTGACGGAGGTGGCCTCCCTGAACGACATCCAGCCCACCTATAAGATCCTGAAGCCATGGTGGGACGTGTTCATGGATTACCTGGGCGTAGTCATGCTGATGCTGGCCATCTTTGCGGGAACCATGCAGCTCACCAAAGACCAGGTGGTCTGCCTTCCTATCCTGGAGGAGGCAGCAGAGGACCCCGGCGTGGACAGACATTTTGACGTTCACGCCGCAGCTCTAGACGTGGAGGCGGCGCTCTTGGCTGACGGCCGCCCAGCTGGCGTCTTCCGGAAATTTGGTTTCGGCGAGCCAGCGGAGCTGGGTCTACCCGAGCCCACGGGCGTGAGGACAGCGTTAGACTTCCAGCAGTATGTCTTCGTCAACCAAATGTGCTACCATGTGGCGCTGCCCTGGTACTCCAAATACTTCCCATACCTCGCGCTTATTCACACCATCGTGCTCATGGTCAGCAGCAACTTCTGGTTCAAATACCCAAAGACCAGCTCCAAGATCGAGCACTTCGTCTCCATCCTGGGGAAGTGTTTTGAGTCCCCGTGGACGACCAAAGCGCTGTCTGAGACGGCGTGCGAGCACTCTGAGGAGAACAAGCAGCGGTTGGTTGGCCCGTCCTCTCTGCCCAAACACTTCTCCACCAGCAGCGAGGAGGGCAGTCCCAACCAGTCCGCCCCTGCCGTGCTGGTCAAGTCCAGCGTCCAGTTCTCAGCGGAGAAGCTTGTGATTGAAGTCCCGGCCATGACCATCCTGGACAAGAAGGACGGTGAGCAGGCAAAGGCGCTGTTTGAGAAAGTCAGGAAGTTTCGGGCTCACGTTGAAGACAGTGACTTGATTTACAAGCTCTACGTCGCCCAGACAGTCATCAAAACGGTCAAGTTTATACTCATCCTGTGCTACACGATGACTTTTGTTGCCGCCATCAATTTTGCCCATGTTTGTGAGCCGGAAATTAAACATTTAACTGGCTATTCGAAGTTCCAGTGTACGCACAACATGGCATTCATGTTGAAGAAACTGCTTGTCAGCTACATCGCTCTCATCTGCGTGTACGGTGTTGTGTGTATCTACACACTGTTCTGGCTATTTCGCCGGCCCCTCAAGGAGTACTCCTTTGAAAAGGTGCGAGAGGAGAGCAGCTTCAGCGACATACCCGACGTCAAGAATGACTTTGCTTTTCTTCTGCACATGGTGGATCAGTACGACCAGCTGTACTCAAAGCGCTTTGGCGTTTTTCTCTCCGAGGTTAGTGAGAACAAGCTCCGGGAGATCAGCTTGAACCACGAATGGACCTACGAGAAACTACGGCAGCACGTCACACGCAACGCTCAGGACAAGCTGGAGCTGCATCTCTTCATGCTGTCTGGGGTGCCGGACGCCGTGTTTGACCTCACTGACCTGGAGATCCTCAAGCTGGAGCTGATTCCTGAGGCAAGGATCACGGTGAAGATCTCGCAGATGATGAACCTCCAGGAGCTGCACCTCTACCACTGTCCCGCCAAGGTCGAGCAGACTGCATTTGTGTTCCTCCGAGACCACCTCCGGTGCCTTCACGTCAAGTTCACAGACGTCGCTGAGATCCCCACGTGGGTGTACCTGTTGAAAAGTCTGAGGGAAATGTACCTGGTGGGTAACCTGAACTCAGAGAACAACAAAATGATTGGACTGGAGTCTCTGCGAGACCTCCGCCACCTGAAGATCCTGCATCTGAAAAGTAACCTGACCAAGATGCCCACAAACATAACAGATCTGTCACCGCATCTCATCAAACTGGTCGTAGACAACGACGGGACCAAACTCCTGGTTCTCAATAGCCTCAAAAAGATGATGAACTTGGCAGAGCTGGAGCTCCACAACTGTGAACTGGAGCGTATTCCACATGCAATCTTCAGTCTGACCAATCTTCAGGAGCTCCACCTGAAGTCTAATAACATTCGGACCATCGAAGAGGTCATTAGCTTCCAGCACCTCAAGAGGCTCACCTGCCTCAAACTTTCACACAACAAAATAATCACCATTCCACTGTCCATAAGCCACGTGAAGAATCTCGAGTCGCTCTACCTTTCACACAACAAACTGGAAGCCCTGCCCTCGTCGCTATTCAACCTTCCCAAGCTGCGCTACCTTGACGTTGGCCACAACTCCATCGTGGTCATACCACTCGAGGTGGGCTTCTTGCAGAACCTCCAGCATTTCGCCATATCTGGTAACAAGGTGGAGGTGGTGCCCAAGCAACTCTTCAAATGCACCAAACTGAGGACCTTGAACCTGGGCCACAACCGTATATCCGTCATCCCAGAGAAGATTGGCCAACTTGCACAGCTGACCCAGCTGGAGCTGAAAGGAAACTGTCTGGACCGCCTGCCCCTCCAGCTTGGTCAGTGTCCTCTCCTACGCAGGAGTGGCCTGGTGGTGGAAGACCACCTCTTTGACTCGCTGCCTCTGGAGGTCAAGGAGAGCATCAACCAGGAGTCTGGCGTTCTGTTTTCAAATGGAGTATAAATCAGCACAGAGGGCTGAGGAACGGTAATTTTTCATTTGTTTTGAGTTAGCTTTGTAATTGAAGTTATTTCGGTACAAAGAGTGTTATTGAAGAGTAACCAAACAAATTATATCAAACTTTAGCGACAGACCCCTCAAATGAGTGCCGAGTAATGACACGCCATGACATTTAAACTTAATTTTGTGACATCACAAATGTCAGTAACATCAGTTGTAGAAGCCATGTCTGTTGCTGTCCCTGTGGGTCTGTGTTACTTTTGAATGCATGCCATGGGAAACAATGGCTTTGCTCAGGTTCGAGTTGGCTTGCCATCACTTTATTCAAAGTGCCAGTGTGCTGATATGTCCTGTATATAAGTGTTCCTGTTTGTTAGACCGAGTTCATTGCTTTTTCAGTCCAACAACTTTATTTCTTGAGTTTTGTTCCAGACATTGTAAGTGTTGTGTTTAGTGAAATCACAGCATTAAATGTACATACATTAAGTAGATTTGAGGTTTTGTACCACCAATATTGATTTGTTTTGATACCATTAGACACTACATAGTCCTCTCACAGCAGTATAATTTGGTTGTTATTTTATAAATGCCGTTTGTCTGATTGTTTTTACATGTACTACATGTAGGAGGATATGTGCTTGTCAAAGGGCAGGAACAGAGTGGGCTTCAGCGCTTAGCAGACCAGTAACACATGTATGGACCACGTCTTCCAAGGCACCTACAGCATATGTCCACAGTAGCACTGGAGAAGAATGTATATTTGATATTTATTCATAACCTCTTTAAACCTAGAGATCCAAGAGACTTGTTGAGACTTTTTGTTGAAAGTATCTTTTTTGCACAAAAACCTGTTTGAACAACGATAAATATTTGCAACAAAACCAAGAATACGTCTTTGATCTTTTTTCAATTATAACCCCCCCCCCCCCCCACAAAGTTTGACTTTGAATCTATTGAGTCAAAAGTAATCAACCCAAAAGCTGACATTGTCCTTATATGAGTCTGACAATAGACCAAAGACTAAAACCAAAACGAAAGATTGAGTAGTATTTATATTCAGGTACTATAAGTGCACATGACCTTATAGTTGCAGTACACACCTTGGTCATGTGAACTCATGAAATGTAAAATATTTTTTTTCGCTACTGGACTATATGTTTAGTTAATAGTACCTCGATGTTCCCACATACCCACAGGCGCATCTAATGACGCATGGAGGACCAACATCAGGGCGGAAGGTGCCATTGTTTCCTAGCTAATGCTGCCCCCGTGTGGAGATGTAATGTTAGAGCAATACAGAAAAACAAGGAGCAGCGGCGCAGTTGTTGGAATTTTTTTCCAATAATTTCCTTGGGCCGTTAAGAGGAAATATCGACCCCTTTATCCAGGGTTTGAAAAGTATCTGAGAACTAATATTCAAATTAAATGCTGTTCGAAGTCTAGAAATATACGGAAGAAAATACGGTGATATGTTGGGTGTCCGTTTAATGTTGCTGACCATTGAAGACCATTGATGAGGATGCCTAATAAGCCTTTGTATATCATATTTGCTATATTCATTGTCGTGTTGCATATATGATATCAAATCTGCCCACAGCAGACTGTATTCATATAAAATCTTTGACCGAGTCACTGAGATGTCAGTGCCTCGTTTGCTCCGCTCAGCATCACGGCTCAGGCCTCCATTTCACCCCTTCCTCCTCCTCCCCCTCCATCATCCCGTCCTGAGGACCGGAGGAGCACACGGGCCGCGTCCCACACGTTCAGCGTCCGGCCATCCATCCCTCACAGCCCCCCCCCCCCCCCCCCTTCCCCCCGGGCCCCGTGGAAAAAAGGTCCGCACGGCGTCCAACCTGAAGGTTGACTCGCTCTCTCCATCTGTGTCTCTTCTACGGAGGTTTTAGAGGATTTATTCTGACACATCGACCGAGAGGCGGGTTATCGCCCTAACGACCGGCGCCGCGGGACGTCTCCGGCGTGGAGCCTCGCCGTGTGTTTGACGGGTTTGTCGTGTCGTTATAAACCTCTCGTCAGCCTTCAAATCAGACCTATTCGTTGTGTCAGATTTACAGACGAGAATCCTGGAAGAAAGCAGGATAACAAAGAGTACAGCAGTGCGAGTGAGCTCCATCCAGAGGCGTCTACATTGCTGTAGTCGGGGGCCCAGGAGAGGGGGGGCGGGGGGCTATAACATTCATTTTGCGGAGAAAGGGTACAAAAAATTCACTTTATGACAAATATTGCATCAAATAAGCCACACGCTGGTACAGTAAAAACGTGTAGGATGATAAAAAAAAAACCTTCACAATGTTCTGTTAGATTTTGATTGACAAGTTCAAAGCCTCATCAACTGCCAGAGGAAGTTGGGATGCTGCTTGGGGTGGCCAATCACATTTGTGAGGATGTTTCAAAGATAAATGTGAGTTGTGTTCTCTGTCTGGTCGGCCCCGCAGCCCCGGTCCCCGGTGTGTTTGGTGTGTTTTAGAGTTTCAATCTCAGGTGGGGTGAGTGTTCCCTCCTGGCTGGCCTCGAGGTGCGTGGTGAACCTGGAGCCTCTGTGCTGATCCCAGTAATGATGTTTTAATGACATTGCAGGGCACCCATCGCATCTCTGCGCGCGTGCACCAGCGAGGCGGACTCCTCCTCACGCAGCAAGACATTCAGTGTTTTGGAAAACATTCGCTGATGAAACAGCGTCTGTGAAGTGGGCTAATTACCGGGGGGGCCGTGCGGCAGCCCGCCGCCGCCGCCGCCGCCACCGCGGGGCGCTTTGAAGTCTGCAGCCCGCCATCGCAGCCGAGGCCACAGATCACTGGGGATTGGCTGTAATTAGAGACCGCGGGGTGACTTTGGAGGCTGCGGGGAGACGCAACCTCCCCCAGATTGAGGCTTCGGGGTGAGGAGGGGTGAGGACGACTTGTCACTTGTGAGGAGC
>JAXIVH010000003.1:10318325-10323325 GCA_036785325.1 Urophycis tenuis | reverse complement strand
GGAGCGGGGGGACAGAGCGGGTCGTCCACTAGGACGGGTCGGTGGGGTCGGTGGTTTGATCGCCCGACTCTGTCCACACGTCAAACCCCACAATTGTACTGATTGTAAGTCGCTTTGGACAAAATCGTCTGCTTACTTATATTGTTGGAGCAACATTAGTGTTTCTCGCCAAAACACACACACACACACACACACACTATGATGCTGACTATCGGTGAGAACCAGCTAATCACGTAGCCAATGAAAACAGCAGCAGACCATGAATCTCAAACTGACTGCCAAAACGTTCTTCAGCTCAGACAAAGAACAGAACTCGAAGGTGACATCGTCTGAAACCTTTTCCCCAGGAGCAGCACAGCGGGGCCTACACAAACCATCCATAGTAGTGGGACCACCGCTGAGGGAGCTCATAAATAGTTTGTATAGTTTGCTGTTTGGGGCGTACCCGTTCTCCGGTGTGGCCTGCAGGTCCTCGCCTGGCCCACTCCGACAGGGCCAAACACCCCCCACAACGTCCAGGACAGAGAGGGTCCTCCCTGGCCAGGACTGGGGGAGAGGGGGTGGGTGATGTGAGGGGTGTAGGGGAGTTGGAGGAGGACGAGAAAGAGGAGGAGGTGGAGGTGAGGGAGGGGTGGAAGAGGCAGAAGGAGGACGAGGAGGAGAATGTGTATGGAAAGTATGAGGGGGAGGAGGAAATGGAGGTAACAGGGCAACACGGGAGGTGAGGAGGAAGGGGGCTGAACTAGGGTGTGTAGGGGAGGAGTAGGGGAGGCGGGGGAGGCGGGGGAGTCATCGGAGATGACCAGTGTGTCCATCAGCCGTCTCCCGGGGGGGCTGAAAGCGCCGCGCCGGCACAACCGGCCGAGGCGCGGCGAGGACCCGCTCCCCCCCCCCCAATCCCCCCGCCCATCCTCCCCGTTCCTCCCCCGTCCTCCCCCCTCCTCCCCCCTCCTCCCCGCTCCTCTCCGCCAGACGACCAGTGATGGATGGAGCCGGCCGCCGCAGCCCACAATGCATTTGTGAAGAGAAGGGGAAAATAACTGGGGCTGGCAGAAAAACACTTCCACTTCCTCCTGAAATAATAAACGCTGCAGCAAATATTGATTTCATTATCGTCCGCGCTGGACGTGAGCACAACACCAGGAGCCACGCGGGTTCGGGGAGACAGGGGAGTGTTTCAGAGGCCGCCGTGGCGTTCCTCGCGTAAAGAGACGGGTTCGGGCCTTCGGTCGGGTCCCGAGGAGAACCGCACACAGGGGCCCTCAGCTGAACCCTTCCTGAAGGCCATCTGTCCATCCTCAGACCAATGTCCGAAGTCCTAACGTCCAGAGGTCCGAAGACCTAACGTCCAGAGGTCCGAAGACCTATAGACGAGAGGTCGAAAGACCTAATGCCCAGAGGTCTGAAGGCCTAACGCCCAGAGGTCCGAAGACCAAATGTCCAGAGGTCTGAAGACCTAAAGCCCAGAGGTCTGAAGACCTAACATCAAGAGGTCTGAAGACCTAACATCAAGAGGTCTGAAGACCTAACGCCCAGAGGTCTCTGTGAAGTCCAGACCAGCCCAACTATCTGCTCTGGGCTACTAAATGTGGGCTTTGCTTATTTTCCATCTTGCATGTATTCATTAATTCATGCTTTTCTCAAATTACCCCTCGGAGGGCCTATAACTCAAATTCCCGTATTTATGGAAGTAATAGCTTGGAAGAAATGCTAAACTGAAATAATTATGCAGTCCAACACTTTGCTTTGAGAGTAAACTGCAAGAAAACTGATGAAATATGAATGTGTGTTGGGTGCAAAGATGCTTAAATATTTACCATCCTGTGTAAGTCGACAACCCAGTAAAGACGCTAGTCAACTGCAATAATTGCTTTACTGCAAAAACTTTGCAGCAGATTTACAGTTCCACGCCACAACATCATGTTGTACAGAACAGTACTTGAAGAAAATACTAATGTTTCCACACACACACACAAACACACACACACACACACACACACACACACACACACACACACACACACACACACACACATACTGTATATAGTTATCTTATATACAGGGGAGAAGGGGTATATCAAGGATATACAGTACACGAACATGCTCACACACACACACACGAATGCATGCATGCTGACAACACGAGCCTATATAAAGATATGTATATATGATGATACACAGGACCTAAACATGAACGTATACTGCATAGTATAGGTAAGTACGTATGATTATATACAGCACCTAAACACAAACACGTATAGTATAGGTACGTAAATGGGATTATATACAGCACCTTAACACAAACACGTATAGTATAGGTACGTACATATGATTATATACAGCACCTAAACACAAACACGTATAGTATAGGTACGTACGTACATGGGATTATATACAGCACCTAAACACAAACACGTATAGTATAGGTACGTCCATGGGATTATATACAGCACCTAAACACAAACACGTATAGTATAGGTACGTACATGGGATTATATACAGCACCTAAACACAAACACGTATAGTATAGGTAGGATTATATACAGCACCTAAACACAAACACGTATAGTATAGGTACGTACATGGGATTATATACAGCACCTAAACACAAACACGTATAGTATAGGTACGTACATGGGATTATATACAGCACCTAAACACAAACACGTATAGTATAGGTACGTACATGGGATTATATACAGCACCCAAACACAAACACGTATAGTATAGGTACGTACATGTGCTAATGTCGGAGTGTGGGGCAACAGAGCTAAATGAGGGGGGACCCCTTGAGGACTGGTCTTAAAGTCAGGAGACTGCATATCTCTCTGCTAAAGAGGTGGTTGAAACTCAACAGGCGCTGAATTATTAAACACGCTGTATGTTTTTCAAAGCCTTGATTTAGCTCTCCTCCTCCCTGGTGGAGGCGCGGGGGAGTGCGCCCTGGCGGCCCGTGTCAGTGGGTGGTGGTGGGGGGGGGGGGGGGGGGGGGTGCTGTGGGGGTGACACGTCGCAGGCTGTCAGCGTCCGCGAAGGCCAGACCGCTTGTGCTGCTCAGTGAGTGCCGCCGCGCAGCCGGGCTGCTAACCGCGGCTTTTAGCTCCAGCTACGCCGCTCTGCCGGCTCTGAGAGGGCCGCTCTGCTGATGAAAAGGATACGGCGGTAAAGTGAGCCGTGGCTATTGGCAAGGTTGTTCACCGCCGGCCCCCCCAGTTTGGCTTATAAATGAATCATCTGAGGGAGCTAGCGCACACACACACACACACACACACACTCACTCCTGCTAAGTAACCATGGTGGGGGGGGGAGAGGGGAAAGGGGGAGGAGAGAAGTAGATTGGGGAGGGAGATAGAGGGAGGGAGGCAGATAGAGGGAGGGGAGGGAGACAGAGAAACAGAGAGACGTTAACCCATGCAGGTTCTCCACCACAGTGCGGGGAGATGTGTAGCTGGAGGTCTGGAGACATTGAGACTCCTAAATTGGTGTGATCGATGGCTCTGTTGATGGGCCCGCGGCAGTGGGGAGGCGGCTTGTTAACCACCGTGTATGTTAATGGCGTGTATTAGCTGATCAATCTGCCTCTGATGCGCGTGTTTTCCCAGCGCTTTGAAGCGGCCCGATCGATTGGCGGGGGAATCCGCCAGCATTAAACCACCGGCCGTCGAGGTGTTGGCACGGCGGGCCGGTCTCGCCGCTTCAGAGGATCAATAGTACCCGGTCGTCGCCCATGGCAACGAGGAAGCATGCGCCACGTGACTCGTGGTTCCGGAACCCGAAACGCTCACGCGGCCGTGGTCCGTCAGGCGGCCATCAGCCTGTGGACACGGACGCAGAGTCCACAGACACTACGACAGTCACAACTGGACTGGATTTATTCACCGCACATTCAGGCCTTTAGTAGCAACCAGTCAGTCATGTAGCAGAGGCTCTGATTCAAAGTGAATATGTCAGTACAGAGCCAGGTCATCAAGGAGCAGGTAGGGGTTACATAGTTTACAGATACTTAATTGAGGAGCAGGTAGGGGTTAGACAGTGCAGAGACACATCATCATGGAGCAGGCAGGGGTTAGACAGTACAGAGACAGGTCATTTAGGAGCAGGTAGGGGTTAAGGGTAATCTTGCTCATATATTCCAGCCATTCTCTCTCTCTGTGCTGTGTGTTGTGGAACCTTAACAGGCAGGAGGAGCTGGGAATCGAACAAGCAACCTCAAAATGAACTACTCTGTTTATAGAGGAGGCACTGGCCATATGACTCCAGGATGTGTGATACATGTCTTTAGGATTAGATTGGTCTGGGATTGTACGCGGGATCAGAGCCTGGATTAGTCTTCATTTTCCCAAGGGCCCGTCTGAGCTTCAGGGGCCCCTGGGTCCCCAGACACCAAACAAATCCTTTAGCAACCTGATCCCTCGCCAATATGTTCGGTCTATCACCTCACTGGCAGAGAGACAGCTGGACAGACAGACAGACAGGACAGACAGGTGGGCTGCAGTATTGACAAACAGACAGATTGAGGAATTGATGCAGACAGCAGACATCTTGTTTTTTTCTGGGCAATTAAACATTATTAGTAGCTGTTCCTAGATACCAAACAAATGCAGAATCCTACCACAATCCAAACCACTCCCCTTACCCTGTCAGGACCCCTCATTTGCATGTGGTCGTCCTGCTGGCCAGTAGGATGACTGATAGTAAACCCAGGACCCCAAGCTGGCTATAGGACACCTGACAGTAAACCCAAGACCCCAGGCTTGGCTATAGCACGCCTGACAGTAAACCCAAGACCCCAGGCTTAGCTATAGGACGCCTGACAGTAAACCCAGGACCCCAGGGCTGGCTACAGGATGCCTGACAGTAAACCCAGGACCCCAGGCTGGCTACAGGACGCCTGACAGTAAACCCAGGACCGGCGCTGGTCTGTGGCGGTGACGGTGATTGGACGGGATGCGTCTCTCTGTGGCGTGTCAGCAACACACAGAGCCCACCCCCCCGGTCCC
>JAXIVH010000003.1:10287195-10318125 GCA_036785325.1 Urophycis tenuis | reverse complement strand
AATTGTGATTGTAATTAACAGCATCATAGCATTGATAAGTTAAGTGTGCATCCTTAACAATAATAAGTCTTAATAAGTCTTGTTTAATACACACACATTCATATCCAAAAGTAGGTATCACACACACACGCACGCACATGCACGCATGCACACGCACACACGCACGAGCGCCCACACACACACTATGCTATCGTGTGAACCGTGAGGTAATCATTCTTTCATTATCTCGCTCTACTGCCTCGCTAACTACCGTCCCCTGGGTGCAGTCCCGCCTGTGGCCACAGGGGGGCAGTATGGGACCAGAAAAACGACGCGCCTGAGGCCTCCGCGCATCCGCTGCCACCACGCCGAGGATTACTGAAAGTGTAAAATTAAATTGATGTTCTCCTCTATAAAAGCAATTCCCATGCCGGTGATCAGCAGCAGCGTGTACACAGAGTGGATTTAGGATGCTCTTCATTCTAATATATGGCTCTATACACGCTGTCAGCCCATGTTATTGGCTGCTGTCTGCGTTTCACAGCCTCCAGGAGGCATACAACTCAGAAAGTTACTTGTTCTTTATTCTAATGCGCAGTTTGTTTTAGAAATAAAAAGTCAATTTATTTATTTTTAACATATCCAGCCTCCGTGGCAGATTTGTGCAGACTCTGCGTTTCTCTCTTGAGTTTGGTCAGCGGGGATTTGAACTCGTGTCTCTGGACTCAGGAGATGATTCTCACTGGATTAAATGTTGAGCAAAAATAGAAATGATGTGGTTTAAAAAAAAAAAAAAAAAAAAAAAAAAGGTAATGTTTTTTGGTTTATTTTAGAAATGTATTTTACAATCTCGTCGTCGGCGTACTGTGAATTCCAGATTCGGGTAGAACCTTTTCTTCCTCTGTGTTCCTCTCGGATGAGTCTTCTTCAGATGATCAGTCCTCTCCAAGCGGCTCGTTTTGCTGTGAGGCCACGGGTTTGATTGTATTTCTTTAAACAAATGATCGGAGTCACAAAAAGTCCTCCACACAATGACGGGAGGACGCAGGCGGACATGACCGCGTGGTCTGCTGAGCACAGAGTCAATTAGGATTATTAGTTAATTAAAGAGAGACTCCGGTAGAGTCAGAGCTCACAGAGAAACATGGCATCTGCCCGAGAGAGAGAGAGAGAGAGAGAGAGAGAGAGAGAGAGAGAGAGAGAGAGAGAGAGAGAGAGAGAGAGAGAGAGGAGGGGCGAGAGGGAGGGAGAGAGCGACGCTCATTAAGTCTCCGTCTCTCTCTCCAGGGTCTGTCCACCTGCCTTCATCAGGTTTCCATTCATAATGCATGGCTGAGTTGGGTAATACAGCGCTGCGTTACGCCCCCCCCCCCCCCCCCCCCACCCACCCCACTCCGCACAACACGGGCGGAAAAAATGTAATCTTTTCTGCGCTTCATCTCGGGTTGGTCTCATCTCAGCTCCGGAGAACACACATCCCGTATCCACACAGCAAATGGCTTCACCCCTCTCTGTTCTCGGTTCACTTCACTCTGAAAACAATATACTGCACAGATGAAAGTTGACCGTTTGCGGTCCCAACCTGACGAGTGTTCATTCCTTTGCAATTTTACGCGCAACAATCTATCTGGTGTTTTCGGTTTGTTTCCCAGAAACCACGAGAGATGAACAACGTGAGATTCACAGACGATATGCTTTTCGCGAAATTCCGCAGGTGACCATGAATTTTAATGCCGAGTGAGGGGAAGGCCGTTTTAAGAATAGATTGGCGAGATTTGCATCGATTTAACACACATGTAATGAGATTTAAATGTGCCATGGCCTCACTCAAACTCGCTGCAGCGACGAAAGCAGACACAGTTTCCAGGGATCACATCCTAGTTAAAATTCACTGAATAATTGTCTTTGTATTACAGCCGCGTCGTGGCAGGCCTCTATATCCAAACAGTCAACAGCACCGGAAAGGAGCCGGGCTTTTCAAAGCACGGCGAGGCCGCGTGCTCGTTGGGTAAATATGACTTATTATGTTCTGGAGTAACTCTCCTAATCCAGGCTCATGTTTCCATTTGCAGGCAAACACACGACAGGGAGAATCAGAAGTCACCCCGACGGCCCAATAATGATGCCTAGGCGGCCACGTCACGGATGTGTGCCCGTTTGTCATGGGTGTGTGTGTGTGTGCGCAGTGTGCATGTGCTGTGGATGTGAAGGGTGTGTGTGCACGTGTTACGGGTGTGTGCAGTATGGATGTGAAGGGTGTGTGCAGTGTATAATAGGTGTTATGGGTGTGTGTGTGTGTGTGCATGTTATAAGGATGTGAATGGTGTGTGCAGTGTGCACATGTCAAGGATGTGACGGGTGTGTGTGGTGTGCACATGTTAAGGATGTGACCTGTGTGTGTGTATGCAGTTTTCCCGTGTTAAGGATGTGACCTGTGTGTGTGCAGTGTGCACGTCTTAAGGATGTGACCGGTGTGGGTGGGTGTGCAGTGTTCACGTTTTAAGGATGTGAAGGCAGTGTGTGCAGTGATCACGTTTTAAGGATGTGAAGGCAGTGTGTGCAGTGTGTAATGGGTGTGAAGGGTGTGTGTGCAGTGTGTCCCGGCTAGGGGAGGGCTTTATTACAGGGCTTCAGACAGGAGCGCGTCCCCCTAATGAGGGACATCAGAGCCCCCACTGCTATGCCTCACCCCCCTCCCCCACCACCCCCACCAGATCACTCCCTTTCTACCTTTTAATTTATTCACTTTTCACCTCCTCATCCTCCTCCCCCCCCCCACCCCCCCTCATCGCTGGGATCTGCACTCATTAGCACGAGGATACCCCCCCCCCCCCCACACACACACACACACACATCTCAAGTGGTGTCGCTGTGCAATAAGTTAGAGAGAAAAAGAGGGAGGGAGGGAGGGAGATACAGAGGGAGAGGACGATAGAGGGAGATGGCGAGAGAAAGAGATGAAGGACCAGAGGAAGGTAGAGAGATGAGAGAGGGGAGGGGGGAGACATGAGGGGGAGACATAGGGAGAGGAAGAGAGAGAGAGAGAGAGAGGGGGGGGGGGGGAGAAAGCACCCAGCAGTGTCCTCCTCCTCGCATCCTGTCCCAGCCGCCGGCCGTCCCTCCGTCCCCTGAGCTCTGCGGTGTCGTTAGGCTGGCGGGGCCCTAATCTCCTCCTGATGGCTCCTCTAATGTATGTGAGCGCGTGTCTCTGGACTCATTAGCCACACTTTGCAGAGGCACGTAATCAGCCTCCCAACAAACCACCCACATTTATTTTTGCTAATATGATGTTTTTCTCTGTCCTCTCCGCTGTGTGGAAAGCAAACACGCTTTGTTCCTGTCAGCAGCGCAGTGGCTCTCATCAGTGCATCCATTACATCTCAGTCCCACTGCAGAGCTGGAGGATGGACAGCTCCCCCCCACCCCCCCCCCCCCCCTCCCTGTCCATCCGTCCAGCACAAACAGAGAAAAAAAACCCAATGTAAACATGCTCTTGTTGTGTATATCCGTAACGTCTTGTGAATGTGTGCTCGTAGGCCTGCTGTGTTTAAACTACCAAAAAAAAATCCTTAAAATTATTAATGATGAAATATTCTTATACATACCAATCTGTGATCTGTAAAAGCTGATAGAAACCGCTGAACTCGAGGTGAGGTCAGAAGCTGTTCCCTGGCCAGACTTCCACCACATAGTAACCGCCGTAACAGCTGAGGTCATCTTTAAGACCCGGTAGGTGCTCTGCTCTGAGTGGACGGCCCGTCTGGGCTGGGGGCAGCAGGGTTGCGATTGGTGGAGGCCGGGCGGGGCCATGAATACAGGGATGTGTTGTGCCCCTGGGGCGGCCGGAGGGGGGACCCCAGGAGGCCGCGGACGCCGGGATGTGGTTTAACTGACGGTTGGCCTTTCACCTTTCAACCACCACTGCCTGTCACTCGATGGCCGCTAGATTAAAACCTCAGCAGCCTGTCTTTAATGATGTATGAGGAGTTTGTGGTGTAATGAAATCATTTGTTTTTAGAAAATACCTTTTTTGGCGGTTAGCATTTATTATGATTTAAAGGAGGCCTTCGACAGATAATCAAGAGAAGATAATGATGATAATAATACTAATAATATTTTTCAAACAACTATGCTATTAAATAAATCAAGCTTATGAACGTGTTGATACGAACTCACTGTTGTTGAATGTTGATTATCTTATGGATGTTATTAGAAGTACACAATTCAACAATCACAATCATAACCTTCATCTCCCCACGGAGCCGGTGGGTTTGGCGGCCACCTGGGTATGCACACTCGACAGAAAACAGGATGGTGTGTACTTTTGAACGTCTCATGGCTTGACAGGCTGACCTACACCGCACAGAACCAGAACCAGCTGCCGGGCTGCTCTTACCTGGGGAGGGAATCATGAAAGGTATTTAAACACAACGGCTGTCCAATTTAATTTGTGACAAAGTATTAATTTAAGTCCCATTAAATGCCAGCCTGCTAATTGGTTAGCACCTGCGCACGGGGAGCCATCTCCCTGATTAATATTAACCCCCAGACTCACCTTCTATCCCCCGTAAAACTCCCTGCGCGGGCACAAGAGTGCAGGGTAAATATTGAGTCTGGGACTCAAGTCGCGCTGTAGGACAGGGAAGAGGAAGAGAGAGGGAGAGGAAGGGGAGTGTGAGACGCGCCCGCGCTAATTAAGGAGCGCTAATCAGCCGGTAAGCTAGCGGGTCCCCGGGTGTCACGGCGATATTAAAGCCGCGCGGCGTCCTGCTGTTTGTTGTCCCCGGCCGCTCGCTCTGATCCTTTAATATCCACGCCGGTATGCAAATGACCATTTCAATATGTCCCGTCCGTCCGCCCCAGCCTCTTTTAATTCAACAAAAAGGCGGGAGCGGGACCTTGTCACTCAAACTTCCCCGGCCGTAACTCCCGCCCCCCCCCCCCCCCTCCCTCGCCGCACCGGCCTGGCGTCGCACAGCTCCTCCAACTAATTAAGAGGAAGTTTCAGCGTTGAGGCGTCCCCGCCCCCCGCCAACCCCCCCCAGGGGACCACCGGCTTCTTCGGGCGGCGTGGCGATACATCAACACGCCGTGCTTATACTAACTTCGCGTTTGCTTTCAAACTATGCAAATAAAGGAGAGAGCGGCGTGTTTCAAAAGGACAGCGTGTGCAGCCGGGCCCACGGAATAACCGCCGCGTTCAGCAGTCTGAGGAGGAGGCCGCCGCCGCGGACACCGCGCTAAATTGCTCATTTGGCGAGCGGGGGACGGTGGGGGAGACCAAGTGTTCCCCGAGTGAGACATGGACACTGCAGAGCGTCATACATTATGCATGACGCCCCTCGTATGGATGGATGTGCAGATCGCCGGAGACTCGATGATTGCCATAAAGGAATGTTTAGAGGGCTTTACTGAGGCCTGTCCCGCGGACGTCCGGGCAGACGGAGGGATGAAGGAGACCAGGGGACGCTTTCCGCGGCGTCTTCTGGGAATACGCTGGGAACGCCGCAGGAAGAGCGCTCTCAGATGCCGAGCGCCTCCAGACCAGCGAGCCACGAGCGCTCTGATCACTGGAGCGACGGTACAGACGTACTCCCATGATGCACTGCTTCCCCCGAGACCGTCACAATGACCCACATCACGCACTTAGCCAACCCTAACCAGCTCTAAAACAACCATAATACCCTTAACCATCTCTAACCTAAAAACTAAACTTAACCATATTTAAGCCTAACTCTAACCTTAACCATCTCTAACCTAAAATTAACGTTAACTATCTTTAAGACTAACTCTAACGTTAACCATCTCTAACCTAAAATTAACGTTAACCATCTTTAAGACTAACTCTAACCTTAACCATCTCTAACCTAAAACTAAACTTAACCATGTTTAAGCCTAACAAACCTTAACCATTTCTAACCTAACACTAAATTTCACTAATGTAATTCCTAACCTAACCATCCCATTTATCTATCTAAGGATGTTATGAAACAGTAATCGCGAGCTGAAACTGTTAAATACGTGGATTCCTCACCTGTCATGGAGGTGTTGAGGTGAAACAGACAGGTGTAACACACCAAGTCAGCCTCCTCTGACAGACCCGCGAGCACTCAGAACACAGCCAGCTAGCTTGATCTGCAGTTGAACTAAAGTTGTAGCTCATGGCTGATAATATTAATAATAATAATAATAATAATAATAATAATAATAATAATAATAGTAATAATAATAACAACAACAACAACAATAATTATAATTACCCATAGCTGGAGGAAATATGATGGGCCATAGGATTTTAAACAAGTAATCGTTAACTGCTGTTTAACAGCTAATTAATTACCGCATGTAATCGGCGTTCTAAAATAACAATTAGGCCCGTCTGGATTGAACGGCATGTTAATCAGCGGAGGCGGGGGCCTGGGGCCCAGTAGCGGCTCTTGTTTTTTGGGGGCGTGGCTTTGACCCCATGCTAATGGAACTAGCATACATCCCAGGTGTGAAAGAGGTGAAAATTAAGAGGCTGGCAAACCGGCTGAGGCCCTCTATTGTGTATGTGTGTGTGTGGGTGTGGATACTTGTCTATGTGTTTTTGCTTGCATCCTTGTGTGTGCTTGTGTGTGCGTGTGTGTGCGTGTCTGATTGTTGTTCTAAACAGACGTGCTCTGATCCAAAACATCATGGCTGCCATTGTGTTGTCCTATTTCTATCCTCTCTTAATGTTATTACAAAATGTTTGATTCATTATTATAATCCAAAAGAATACTGCAATATAGTATGGGAATTCTTCCAATATCTTCACTGTTGTGTGTCAGTAAATGTGTCTGTTTGCAGACGATTCAGTAGTGGTGGTCTGTAAACAGCTGACTGGATGGTCTTGTTGTCATGGTAAAGTAGAGACTGCACAGGTCAGCAACGGATCCACGCTGCACCCCGCCTAGCAGGTAAAACCCTCTTCTCTATTCTCTACTCAGCCTTCTACTGTGTAGTCAGTCTTCTACTCTGTTGACAGTCTTCCAGACTGTCTTTCTCCTCCCTTGTGAGACCCCCGGCCCAGTGCTCCCTTCAAACAGCCGTGGAAAAGGCCTCTCGGATGGTCTTCTATTATTGATTGCTGGTAAAGTAAAAGCCTGCGGGTTCATTAAGATCATGGCGGTGCCGGAGGTACGGCTGCAGAACCGGGCTAAGCGTGCAGCACTTAGTCAGGGATGGCCCCGTTACAGCGCTCGCTAACAGCCAGGGTGTGCAGCCACCTCAGATCTGCTGTCGGTGGGGTGGGGTGGCGGGGGAGGGGGGGGTGGGGGGGGGGGGGATCTGTGTCTGCGCTCGGGGGGAGCTCTGAGCTACGGATCGACCTCCTTAAGGAAGGAAGGGAGATGTCACCTCTTACTCAGGTTCGAGGAAACGCTTTGTTATGGAACCGCGGCGCGAGGAGCGCCCCGTCTGGTACAAACCGCACGGCGACGGCGGGACGTGGCAGTCTTTGTGTTACAAGCCGCCTCCCCCCACACCTCCCCCCCCCCCCCCCCTCCCCCGCTCCAGCCCTGCCGAGCCATCAGCCGCTCCTCCAGAACAATTAGCAGACAGCGAGGAGTGGCGCCGTGGAAGAGCCGAATGCCGAGGAACTGTCCTCGGCGCCTCGCTATCTCAAGACAGCAGGTACGGCCCACTGGCTCTCTCAGAGAGCTGCTTCATTATAGAACCTGCTTTATCTGGGTCACCTCAACCTAATTGCATAAAGATCTCTGAATTATTAACTCCCTGCTTGATGCCAAACTAAAAATGAAGACAGGTTTAAAAAATAACTTTCTTCAGTAACTGGGGAAACCCCGGCTTTTTAATAAACGGTGCTTCTGGAGAACATAACTAGAAGACGAGGCCGGAGATGTGCAGGGGAAGGCGAGCAGCCTGTGGACGGCTACAGGTGAATTCAGCACAACGTCGTCCTGTTGTGTCCCTGATTCCCGGGACCCTGCGCTGCAGTTCATTTACCAGTCCCCCAATCTGAAAAGATATGTTTACTCACACCAGGCTGGTAATTTAAAATGGAAAAAAACACACAAAAAAAAAACAGGAACAAGGATGGAGGGGAGGCCTGTTCCTTTTCCCCCATGAGGTGTCCCAGGTTAAATTGAGTTGAAAATGAGATTGGAGCGTTTCCTGCGGTAATAGTGTGCACGATGGCGGGCGCTGATCTGTGTTAATAGAGTGAGAGCACGGGAGAGTTGGGTGTTACGGCGCGACTTGACGTGGAGCAGGTGGAGACACGCGGCCGCCTCATCAACAGACACCGTGTCAATTAGAGACGCGAGCCGGGTGTGAGGAGAGGGGCGTGTGTGAGCACGCCGCCGCCGTCGCCGGCTCCTCGCCGAAACATCACACGTGCGAGAATTAGAGGCGGCTTTGTACTCTGTTTTCTTTTGCAAAAATGTAAAAATGAAATTGAAATTAAATTAAATCAATTTCGGAACCCGGCAAAGGCTGTTTATTAGCGTTCGATTGGGTTTTATCGCGTTGTTTCGTGTAGATTAGAATAAAAACGAAAGCTCTCCTTTAGCCGCGGCTACACTACGCCTGCCGTCTTCTCTCCTAACACCAATGTCACAGATGACGGCCGCGTGATGTGAATATGTGATAAGTACTACTTTTACATGTGATAAGTACTACTTATGCATGTGATGATAGCAGGTTATGTATGCAGATGAAGCGTTAGGTCTGGATGTCTCTTGGTTCCAATTTGAACATAAAAAGGTGTGTCAGCCAAACAGCTCGCTGCTCCATAACCTGCCATAAATTATTAAATGCATCAATAAAATGCATGCATGCACAAATGCACACACACACACACACACACACACACACACACACACACACACACACACACACACACACACACACACACACACACACCACACACACACACACATAGCATCTATACATGCATATTATATTCAAGTACTCTAGTCAAGTCAAGCTGAATTTAATTGTCTAGTCCTTAATCACAGCTACAGTCTCAAAGGGCTTCACAGGCCACATTACACGGCCCCTAACCCACGACAGGATGGAACCCAGAGGGAAGGAACCTTGAGAGGGAACCGGAAGAGGGAAGGAACCTCGAGGTGGAATCAGAAGAGGGAAGGAACCTCGAGGGGGACCCAGAGGAGGGATTCCTCTTCCAGGGACGATTAGGACGGCATAGATAGGACATATCCTGGACGAACGGTAAATATCAACACACTTATAGCTGTGCTTTAGCCGAAGAGATAAAGCAAAACAAAGGTTATGCAGAGGAAAAGAATAGCAAGAGCATAACGGTGGATGAGTAATGAGTTCAAAATGAAACCCTGACAGCAGGCCATTGTTAAAGGGTTTGCTGCAAACCTTCCCTCCACATTTCTCTCAGAAAAAAAAAAAAGGAGTGAAGGCTGCAGACTGCGAGTCGTCCCGACATCTCATCTACTGATGGAATATTTGAAGTGTGCGGAAACACGACCATACATTCGGTACCTGGCACCTAGCGGTATCGCTAAAAATAAAACAAAGGTAAACATTTCGCGTGTGTACGAATTGACAGAGGCGGTGATTGAACCAGGCTGTACACACACACATCTGAAAGGGATTTTAGAGGGGATCAGACATGTGTTTTCCTCTCCATCAGCACCGCGGTGTGACGTCTCCTGTGATGTGAGCGAACCAGAGTGTTTATTTACAACAATAAAGCATCGCCACAGAGAGGTGGGGGGGGGGGCGCCTTTCAATTACACCGTGTTGTCTTTTAACTTTTCAAATACGCAATTAGCCTAATTGCCGAGAGGGGCCTTTTGTGATGCATTGTGGGAGTGAGGAGTGGGGAGCGCTCATCAAGCGCCTCGTAGCCCCCGATCCCCCCCCCCATTACGCTACGTTATTCCCCACGGAGACGCCGTGCCCTGCTCGCCACCAGCCTGTTTAATAATACATTAATGAAGAGCAGCTCTGATAATGGGCCGCTGGAAGAGGGCCAGACATCACCTATGCCGCCGTAAGCTAACCCCCCGCTTAAGTAAGCTAGCGAGGGCGGGAGAGCTAGCACAAGAGGGAGGGAGGGAGGGGGGGAGGTGGAGGTGAGAGCTCTTGACCGGGTGATGTAAAGCAGGCTTCTGTAGCAGACGAGGAACGGAAGGTGCCGCGTGCTTTTTGTTTTTTGTGGCGGGCGCTACGTGGGGGAGGACCTATCAGCAGAGGCTCCAGAGGATGACAGGCCTCCGCCGTCTGAAGGCCTCGGCAGACAGGGTCGGACACGCCGCGCACGGCGGTTTGTCACTTCCCTGCTCCACGCCGCCTCGCGGTTTGGTTTAGCGCTGCGGTGAAACGGGGGGAAAAAAAAACGCACCGTGATGCAAGCGGCACCGGCTGAGCGCGGCACAGCGAGCCGAACCGCTGGGCTTCAATATTTTAAACGCCTTTCCTTTCCATTTTGTTTTGGAGTGGTATTTCACATGAAGGTTGGATTTCCTCGTCGTGTCGGTGGGCTGTTTTTTGGCAAGGCAACACCAACCCCCCCCACCCCCCTTGCCCCCCCGCCACACCCCCACCCGACAGACACAAACACACCCCTAATTCACCCCGCCCCACCCTTCTCCCCATCTGTCTCTCAATAAAAGTCTCGATAGAAATATCTGAAGATTTTAATCACATGGCTGTCGAGCGACCACAAAGGAACAAAGTGCGCCTCGCTGCTGTCAACAAGCGCCAGGCGCTACGGCTAGCCAAGCACTTGCCGGCAAACGGCAGGAAAAACTTAACAGCGGAGCAGAACAAACGGAATAAAGAAGCGACTGCAAAATAAAAACCGAATGAAATGTTTCCCGGAGTCAGAGGCAGTGTGTTGTAGCAAGCCTCGAGTGGAATCATTGGGAAGGTAAACACAACCATTAGCTTGCTAACTGACACGCCGCGCTCAGGGAATATGGATGAAGCTACGCGTCAACACCACCCTCCCCCCCCCCCCTCCCCCCACCCAGCACCGCACTTGATTGTTTTCCCGCCCTTATTCTGTTGTTCAGCTTCTCTTAGATCACGCCGATATGAAGATCCGCGCGGCAGAGGGTTTAATTTTGAAACGTCTGAGGGAAGAATGGAGGTGAATCACCTTGACAAACTCCAACTCCAACACCTGACAAAACGACCTTCAGGAACAGTTCATCACTGATACCGCTACGAGTAATCACCCAGTTCGTAAAGTTACCACGCAGGAAAGTGAAACCGATAAAACCCTTGCTACTACTTTTGTCTGTAATGAATAAGTAACTCCACAAATACAACTTTTGGGGTTTGAAATTAAAATAAAGAAGGCCATAAAGTGATGCAAGTCACGCTGAATGAAGGCTTAATAACCGACGTTCTCTGTAAAAGTCGAGTAATTTGAAGCTCCTTGAAGTCGTGGTCCTTCCACTCATCTCCACATTAAAGGAGCAGTTCAGAAATTGTTGTCCCAAAGTAAGTTCTGAAAGAGCTCCAAATCATTAAGTGTGAGTTTTCAAAGAGCAGCTGATTGAAAGCCAATGGGAAAGTCCTCCTCTTTTATCTCAGATGTTCAAGAAAATGATGAGGATCTGGATCGCGGGCCCGTCTCACTTAAGTGAATATATGTAATTTTTTTGAAAGAATCACAGAGTTGGGGTCTTTTGGTCGTCGTGCCGACTGGGACCAAGGAGTGGGGAAGTCAAAGGGTTTCTCTCTCTCCATCTCTCGCTCTGTGTCTCTCGCCCTGGCCCCCGCCTGCAGAAGTCAGAGAGGCCCCTGGAACCTCGGCAGCACTCTAAGTTGATTTATTCATCAGCTCCCGAGTGATGGCTGTGTGTGAAGGATTCCCAGGGGCGCCCTCTTCGTGGCGTAGCCCCCCGCCCACTCACTCATTCTCCCACCGTGGTATCAGAGCTTTGGGTCGACGCGGGCCTTTCATGTGGGGGTCTGGCCGGGCCCCCCTCTAATGCATGCTGATATAAAGGTTGTATTGGTAAGAAGGCTGCAGTTAGCGGCCCATTACACACAGACAGGTTAGCTGCAGTTGCATCAGTACTGCTCTCTGCTGGAGTCTCTGTCACCTCTCTCTCTGTCCTCCTATCTCTCACTCCCTCTTGCTTCTCTGTCACCTCTCTCTCTCTCTCTTTTGCTTCTCTGTCACCTCTCTGTCATCTCTCTTTCTCTCTCCCAGCCTTCCATCTCTATCTCTCTCTCTCTCTCTCTCTCTCTCTCTCCCTCCTGTGTCCCTCCCTCTCTCTTTACATGCCCATCATCTCTCTCTCTTCTTCTCCATCATCTCGCTGTCTCTCGTCTGTCTCTGCGTCTTGTCCGTCACTTTGTCATCACTTTATCTCCGTCTTTGTTGTCCTCTGTCTCTGTCTCTCTCCCTCCCTCCACCTTACTCTCAGCTACTGGTCTTCCTTTCCATCTTGTTGCCCCCTCTGTCTTCCTCCTGTTCTTTGTCATCCATCCCCCTCTCCTTGTCTTTCTGTCTGTCCATCTCACTCACTCCAATCTATCCCATCTGTGTGTCTGTCTGTCTGCCTGGCTATCGTAGGTCTGTCCTACTATGTCTGTCCCTATCCCCGTCCCCTGTGTGTCCTCCTGTCCTCATGCTACAGCTGTTTGTTCAGCCCTGGGGGAGCGCTCTCTCTGCAAGCCAAAACAGCGAGCACGATGCTAATGCTAGCCCCGGTGGAGCATCAAACAGACAAATTTAGGTACGAGAAAAAGTTAAAAGAGGAAGAATAATTCATGTTTTTGCCCTTTGATAAGTTTAAGTTAAAGTAATCATTTGAAATAGAACATCCAGTAGCCTAGAATGAATTAAGAAAAAATATGATGTAGTAAAACTACATATGTATAGTAAATACTGTATATACAGGTTTCCATTCATTAGAAATATGTAGTTCTATATACTCTAAAAGCTCTGTTCTAATGGTGCCCATAGTTCTATAGTCATGGATGTTTGGATGTTGGATCCAAAATGTCCGCCTGTCGGTACCAGTGAACACCACGAGGTGGTTGTTTGGTTTCCACCGAGACGTTCCAACATGTGGGCTGTGCGTTGATACCGGAGAACATCTGGCTCCTAGCATCGCTGAGTACACATGTATAATACATGATGCTGTACACATCTGGCAGCATGCAGCATCACCCAGCCCAGAGAAACACAAAGAACAACTCTCTCACTCCCGTCTCTCTCTCTCTCTCTCTCTCTCTCTCTCTCTCTCTCTCTCTCTCTCTCTCTCTCTCTCTCTCTCTCTCTCTCTCTCTCTCTCACACACACACACACACACTCACTGTTGGCCTACCGTTGCACCAATCAGGTGCAGGCAGTTAAATATTGAGTTAGCCAATTAGGGGACTGCACTGGGAGACCAGATGGACAGTTTTTGAGGAAAACATAAACTGTGTGGATAGTTTCAGTCAGCGAGAGTTAGGCTCCAAGACTTACCACGGCTTTCTAAACACATGCCAAAATGACAGTTATGCACATGTATATTAATATTTATTTACATGAAATATGGTATATTTACAAGTTGCCATTGACGTTGAAATCTACACAGATGAGAAGGAGCAGTAGAGAAGCAGAACTGAACTTTTACTTTGACAGTACTGATATAAAATCGACTTCTCCTGCTACAAAGATGTAACAGGGTCGTAAGAGTGGAGCAGTCTGTTAAGTTCTTCTCTGACATGTCTGGTGCACGTCTGGAAACCTTCTCCACCGTCTACACAGATCCCATCCACAACATCACTGTTAAAGCCTTTTTAAAATCACACAACTGGAGAGACACAACACACACACCGCTACGCAGAGACGCGTAATCACCTTTGTACATACGCATACACAAAGACACACTCCCCTCCACCACACTCATGGAGATGCGTTTGTGTTTGAGTGTTTCATTCAGGGGGTCAGTTGTTATGGCGACAGGATGACACCGTGGTCCTTTAAGACGAGAAAAGGTTAAACTGAGTCTGCTGTGTCAAAGACGAAGTCACCGTGTGAAGCACTTGATCCTAGCTGTGGAATGCTATGCTAACAGCAAGGCAGCGGGCCGAGCAGCAAAACGGGACCAGTGATTGGACCACAGAAACCAGAGTAAAAACATCAGGGGGACGGAAGACAGAAGTGACCACCCAACAAACTCACTGATGTAGAAAACCGACCCTCGCGCCCCTGGTCCACAACCAACAATAGTATCAATTATTGAAATATAATGAGAAGGGAAAAGTTGGACTTTCTTTACTGCAACTGCACATATCAGTTCAGTCTTTCACATTTTAATAACAAGTGGGTTGTCTGTCTGTGTCTGTATCTCTGCATGCTTGCTTAGCTGGCTAATTGCTAGCTGGACAACCATAAGAATATTAGCTACATAAGCGGCTGAGAGCTAACTATTATGCTAGCTAGCTATTATGAGTGCTACCTACAAAGGGTGGTACCTGGTTGACCCTTAGCTACATGAGTGCTAGCTAGGTGAGTGTCAACGACATGCCAGCTAGATAAACCCAGCTGGTTGAGCCTCAGCTACATGAGCGCTAGCTAGCTGAGGGCAAACTACATGCCAGCTGAGCTCTGGCGTAGCAGTAGCTAGATAAGGGCTAGCTCCATGAGCACTAGCTGGTGCTACAGGAAGGACCATCAGAGAGACTGAGGAGCAGCCGTTGTTCTGACGGCCTCGTGGCCCAGATCTCCTGTGGCCCCTCCTCAAAGACCCCAGCCCTGGGACCCCCCCACCTCCTCCTCCTCCTCCACTCCACACCTCCTCTCATCTCCTTGGTTTTAATGAGGCCGCGCACCCCCCTGTGATATACGCTCCGAGGAAGAGGCCCGTCCCAGCGCTACGGCAACGCCATGCCGATTGAACACCAGTGACCCCCATCTATCTCCCCCCCCTCCTCCCCTCTCCCTCCCTTGTATTTTATCCCTCCTCCCTCCTCCCCTCTCCTCTCTCTATGTCCCATCCCTCCCTCTCCCTCCCTTTTACTTCCTCCCTTCTTCTCCTCTACCCCTCTGCCTACCCCCACCCCCCACCCCCCTCCCTCCTCCCCTCTCCACCTAATGTTTTATTAAGCAGGTTCGAGGGTTCCAGCGTGTGTGAAGGAGGACCTCCAGCTGTCAATCAAACCGGCTCCACAATGGCTGCCCGCGTGGCTCGTGTTCCACGGTCGATGGAGCAGAGTGGGCTTGTAGCGCACAGGATGTTGACAACACAGCATGCCGTGAAAGCAGACTAGGCGGCGTGGTTAATTAAGCCAGCCTGTTAATTGGCTGAGCAGTGGAGTTATTACAAAAATGGCCGTGCAGCGCCTACTTACGTGACTTCTAGTTTAGTTTAATTACTGTTATTATTATGATCATATCTCCCTACGTGTAGGGGAGGGTGTTTTCTTGTGTGTGGAGGGCTGTTTGTTATTATCATAAATATATCCTGTGTGTGTGTGTGTGTGTAAGAGAGAGAGAGAGCAGGGGTCCTTGTCAGAGTGTGTTTCTAACATATTGTGTTCATGTTGCGCTCTGTGTGTGTGTGTGTTGTGCATGATATACTGTATATGTGGTGTACGTGCGTCTGTGTGCATGTTTTGTACACTGTATGTGTGTCTGTGTGTGTGTGTGTGTGTGTGCATTTGTGTGTTTGTTCACACAACATCAGGAGTTCACACCCTGTGTGTCAGAGGTGACAGAGGGGTAGGTGAGACAGGAAGGGCGGGGGGGAGGTGATCTAACGTAGGCCTGTCAAAGCGCCCTCACAGTCAGCCAATCACAGCAGCCCTTCTGATGTCATCGGTGCCCCAGGAAACACCCCGCGGGTCGTCAACACATCTCACACAAGTCCAGGACCAGGATGTTGCCCTCCCAGCCAAAAGTCTACCTGTAAGCGTCCTAGACCAAAATACCCCTAACCACTACATGCTCCTTAATGACATGTCTCTGTACTGTCTAACCCCTAGCTGCTCCTTAATGACCTGTCTCTGTACTGTCTAACCCCTAGCTGCTCCTTAATGACTTAATGACCTGTCTCTGTACTGTCTAACCCCTAGCTGCTCCTTAATGACCTGTCTCTGTACTGTTTAACCCCTAGCTGCTCCTTAATGACCTGTCTCTGTACTGTTTAACCCCTAGCTGCTCCTTAATGACCTGTCTCTGTACTGTCTAACCCATACCTGCTCCTTAATGACCTGTCTCTGTACTGTCTAACCCTTACCTGCTCCTTAATGACAGGGATCTGAATGCTTTGGATATTAAGTGTCTGCTGAGTGACTGAATAGTAAATGCTAATTTGGATGAACCAGAACAGACCACAGACCGAGGAAAGTGTGATCATTCTCGTACTACTGTGCTATTATGAGTACTGCTAGCATAAAAGTATTATTGCAATGAGCACAGCTAGTATTAAAGTATTACCATATTAACACTGCTAATATTTGGGGACTACCATAGCAGAGATACTAGTATTAGAGTAAACTAGGAGAGCATTGGGAAACAGTCAGAGCTCCTGATCGCCTCCCATTAGTTCCAAGGATGCGTGTGCCTCTAAATCCATTCCAGTCACAACCCTTCAAATGTAAAACCCTTAGCTTATGTGTTGTATGAAATGGGTCAGAAAGGTAACAATACAGGTAATATCCTTTAATGTGGCTTATAAATATAATACACAATGCGTCCAATGGGGGCAAAGCTTACTTAATTCATCAGAGCACTTTGTCTTTGCCCGTGTAGGGACGGTTTGGAAAGCACTCAGAACAAAGAACAAAGCAGCGGCCTTTTTCATTCTGCATGGCTTCCAAATGGACCCATCGCAAGAGCCGAGAAATCTACTCCCTCTCCCTCCCTGTCTCCCCCTCTCTCTTTCTTTCTCCCTCTCCCTCCCTGCCCCACCCCCCCTCTCTCTCTCTCCCTCTCTCCCTGTCTCTCTCTCTCTCTCTCTCTCTCTCTCTCTCTCTCTCTCTCTCTCTCTCTGTCTCTCTCTCTCTCTCTCTCTCCTCTGTCTCCCCCTTCTCTCCCCCTCTCTCCCTCTCTCTCCCTCTCTCTCCCTCCTGTCTCTCTCCCTGGCTGTGACGTCCCAGTGCGTCGCGTTGGGGGACTCTGGAGAGGGTAGTGACATTTGGGGGAGAGATAAAACAATGGAGCAGAGTACTTTAATGTCTCACAAGACATGGCCCTAAACATGCCTTTTCCATCTGAGAGCGTCTCCGCGCGACTCAAGTGCACTAACTGTGCATGAAAGAGCTTGTTCCCTGAGGAGGCAGCATCCTGATACCCGCTAGAATAAACTGGCCTTTAACTTCCCCTGGCTCCTCGCCGCGCAGGAAATACACGCCAGCCGCCCACGCTGGGAGCACAGAGCCAGCCGGAGAGAGGAGGGTTCTGGTTCTGATCCGGGCTGAGAACAGGTTCCACGGTGGTACCTGAATTCACAGCACCTCTCATCAAAACATCCGCCTATGACACACTAATCCGTCTTCATAGATGGAGAACTATAGATCTAGATGCGTTTTACAGCAAGAGAGTCCATCGAAATGTTTGGTTTTTTTTCTGGTGGTAAATGATCATTATTTTGTGATGGCAAAGCTAAATTGCTGAATGTCCACACGCCCTGTTAATCCGACATTACACCGTACAAGTCTCGGGTGATCCTTGTGACCCGCGCTACACAGGTCTGGCCCCGCAGTTATTCTCCCCTGCGTTCTCTGGAACATTCCCCAAATCAGAGCTGTCCTTGCTCAAGGTTTCCTCTCATGTTCAAATTAAATTCATGACGAAGGCGCTTCAGCGGTCACACCGTGGACAGATCGCTGCACCCCAAACAAAACCCTTCGGGACCGCGAGCCGAGAGGTCGGGTGGCCCAGCACTTCCCCCAGGTCTGGTTCAACATCCTGTCCCATGCATGATTCAAAGCACTCAATATAAATATTAAAACTAATAGCTTCACTATTCACCTATTACTCCATCATTCCCTGAAATCATCATAAAACATTCAGCACCTTTTAGAAAATTTACACACTTGAATTTGATGGCGGGGAAAAGCAGGCTGTCAGGTCCTGAGAGCTGGAATAATACTGTAGCCTGTTTATGGAACACGCTTTTATTTATTCATCATGGAGGGGGGGAGGGAGGGAGAGCAGGGAGAGACGGGGGGGACAGACAGTGAGGGGCAGAAAGAAAGAAAGGTCCCGAATTAAGCAGAGGACAGGATAGAAAGAGAGAGAGAGAGAGAGAGAGAGAGAGAGAGCGCGAGAGAGAGAAAGAGAGAGATAGGAGGAGAGAGAGGTAGAAAGAGTTAGTGAAAGGGACAGCCAGACAAACAGAGATAGAGGGGAGAGAGACAGACAGAGAGAGACAAACACAGGGAGGGAGTGAAAATCAAAGTGAGATCTGTCCGTGTAACCCTGCTAGCATGCCTCTCGGGAACAGAGGGAAAATGCAGAGTCCACCAGATTTTCCGGCCAAGGTCAATCAATGTCAGGACGGTGGCGGCCGCAGCACCCACTGGGTGAGGACCAGCCATCGCAGGGGGATGCATGTTTAAACCAGCGCCTTCCCCTCACGCCCCGACCAGCCCCCCCGCAAATCAATGAGGACCGATTGGATCGGATCAATTATGTAAACATCCCAACACCTAATGACAGTTAATGAACTGGTCCCAGGAGCACCTGGTCTCAGAGATCAAGACCTGAAGTCTGGGACCTCCCAAGGTCACGTCTGAACCCTCCTTCAGACGGTTAAACACGGCCCTGGTGAAGAGGAACCACGGCTGACCTCTGACCCGCTCTGCAGTGAGCCCTGCCCCTGACGGTGCTGGGACTCAGCCCCCCCCCCCCCCCCCCCTCCCATGCTACGTTACACATGACCTCATCCTGGTCATAACTTCACACTTCCACACTGTGTCTGTTCTCCATTTCTTAAACTCAACATATAGCCGCCGTTTGATGTGCAGTAATTGCTGGAATGTTCCCATGAGGAGGAGGAGGAGGAGGAGGAGGCAGAAGCCACTTTGGAAAGCAAAGCACATTGTTTGCCGGGTTTTGCGGAGCAGCAGCAGCAGCAGCAGCAGCGGCGGCGGCGGCAGCGTCACGAGGAAGGGCCCCAGGCTACCCCCCGTGGCAGCCGTCTCACTGAACTCTAAACAATGTTAAGCTGAGCCCGCGCTCCTTGAAAGGCTCCCCGCCGCGGTGTCTGTCCTCACGCCAGCGCCACGCACGCCAACCCTGCGCACGCACCGCGCGCGCCCCCTCACCCCCGCGCCGTGCTCCCGGGCACCATTGGCCCCGCCCTGGTTGCTCGCTGGCGTCTCCACGCGCGTGTTGCTGCCGCTTACAGTCTGCTGCCAGACTCCAGCTTTAATTTCCTTCCGCCGCCTCCCTCCCGCCAGAGACCTTTAAACAGGTGTGCTGGCTTGTTGACGAGGCGCTGGAAATACCACGCGGACGGGGAATCGCACCCGCGACCTCCGGCCTCATCTACCACGCTTGTTTGTATTTTCAGCCCTTTTACCGCATTCCTGTTTACTCAATCTGACGCCATAAATATTAACGGAGAGAAACAGAGAGATAAGGGCTGAGCGGGCCGGGGTCATTCTTGTTTATATCGCGGCTGGGAAATTCATTTTTCATGACTTGGAAGAAGGTATCTCAATCCCGTGGGCGATACTTTCCAGATGTTGCTGGGGCGTCCCAGGGGCGGGCAACATAGCGACAACAACAGGCCGGGTGGAGAGAGAGAGGAACTCACACCTGTCTCTCTCTCTCTCTCACTCTCTCTCCTCTTGCTTGGGTAGAGTCTTCTACCGCCGTGACAGCTGAGGAGGAGGAAGGGAGCAGTCGTGAATAAAGAACACACTGAGCCGCGTGCGTCCTCCTCACCCTGACCTCAGACTCCTGGCTGGAGAGGAGGTGAAATGCTGCTCCTCCTCAGCTCCTCCCCCACTAATCTGAGTGTGCTGGGGAAATGTCCTCGCCCTTTTATTATTATCATTATTTTATATATTATTATTATCTAGGTATCACTTTTCGTCATATTATTCTTCTTCACACCAAATTTGTATAATTAATCTGCTGATTCAAAACAGTGTTCAACAGTGCGGAGTCGGGGGTCTGACAGGTAACTGCTCTGACCTAACCAGTATAGCACTGCAGATATCACAACAAGGTGGGTTCGCCTGGCCGTAGGACAGGTGAACCCACATTATCGCGCTTGTAAGCACTTCCTGTCAGGGGGGGTGGGGGGGGGGTGGGGGGGGAAGGGAAACCCAACCGACCGCTACCACGGAGAGACATATTTTACCGGTTCAGAAAAGACCCATCATCCTAGCAATTACCGGGAGCAGTGGCGGTGGGGGGGGGGGGGGGGGGGGGCGTGGTTAGAGGTCATGCAGGTACATCTCCACGCTTGGCCGGGTCTGGGCCCAGACAGCCGCGGCCCCGCCGGTCCGGCAAGAATGTTTACTGGCAGATGTGCTTTAGAGCAGCTCTGTTAGCGGAGCACGACAGCGGAAAGCACCATGCTGTTCACCGGCTCCTCCATCCAAACCCTGACCTTTCACTGGGACCGGGGATGAACAACTGGGCTGTTCTCTCTCTCTCTCCCTTTTCCTGTCTACATTTCTCTTTCTTGCATTCTCCCTCTCTCTCTCTCTCTCTCTCTCTCTCCTCTCTCTCTCTCTCTCCTCTCTCTCTCTCTCTCTCTCTCTCTCTCTCTCTCTCTCTCTCTCTTTCTTTCTCTCTCTCTGTCTCTCTCTCTTTCTCTCTCTCTCTCGCTCCCTATTGAAGAGTAGAGGTCTGTCTATGTTCAGCTGGAAGGCAAATTCTGCCGCTTCCTCTGCTCGCTGGGAGATCATCTGCAGCCCTGACCAGTTCTGGCTGGTTCTAGCCAGTGTGGATGGGTTGTGCCCGCAGCCTGTGCGCAGTGGTTCGCGTCAGGAGGTTCAGGTCTGAGACGAGCAGCTGACAGGAGTGAAGACCTCACTGAGAATAAGTCAGAAGAACCGGGCAAGGCGGAGTGTGATCTGTTGGGAGTGGACAGGATCTCGTCTCACCGCAAGATCTCGACGTTCCGCAGCTGAAGTCCTGCTCTGTTCTCCGTGTTAGGGCTAAGCAGGCATACAGAGGGGCTGAGGAAGAGAGGGGTTCTGACTGTCAGATGGAAGGTTGTGAGTTAAAACGCCCATGGTCGGCAGCCTACTGCAGGCTTCAGTGTGGCGTGGTGACCTCTACCTGCTCCATCAAGACATGAACCAAAGAAAGAAAGAAATGCTGTCTGGATCAAAGTCCCAGCAAATGTGTAAACAGTACGAAGTGTTTGTGTGGCTGTTTTGTATTTGTCTTTCTACAGATGTTTATTGGAGCAGAGTACAGTATTCCCAAAATACTGTAAAAATACAAGAACACACTTGTATGTACATGAACACTTATGTAAAACACACAAATGTATACACATGTAATTTGTTTCCAAATCACTAATTTGAACGATGGCAGCTGATTGACAAACGACCTCTTAGGAGTCTAATCTGGTTGGCTAATGATCTATTACGAGTGACATCCGATTGGCTGATGATCTCTTAGTGGGATCTGATTGGCCGATCTCTTAGCACCACATTAGAGTCATTGGCGCTGATCCGGTCCTTGGTATTGATCCCGGTTGAGGGATGAGTGATTCCTGCTTCAGCCAACTGTTCTCCAGAGGATTCCTTGCAATACGCCTGGGGCAGCCTACATAAACCCACTCCCACCGCGCGTGTGGGTGGGTGTAGGTGAGAGAAAGACAGAGATTGGGGGTGAGAGAGAGAGAGGGAGAGAGAGAGAGAGAGAGAGAGTGGTCAAGCGAGGTAGGGGGGAACCTTGACAGAGATCAGTCCCCTGTGACTGAGTCCGCTGGCAATTAACTTTTCAGGGCAAGTTGTGTTTACCAGGGGCTACAATTGACGTGCTAAAATATTGATAGCAGACATTTTATTAGCCTGCTAGCTGACGCGGAGGACTAGCCGCGGCAACATATGTTGTCAGTGAGCAAGACGAGCTAGGCTGTCGCGGCCGCTCGGGTAATTACACCGGAGTGACGGACAGAACACACCTGCTCGCCACTGTGCAGCGCTGACACTCAAACCCAGTAGTCAGCGCACACGCGTCGCTCCACTGGAGTCCAGGGCCGGTCTGGAGCCCGCCTCGCCGTGTTTGTGCCGCGGAGAGCGCCGGTGAATTAGCCGCTGCTAGCAACTAGCTGCTAGCCGCTATACTCGCGGCCCGCGGACCCGCGGCGCCACGGCGTTTGAAGTGTAAATGTGATGACATGCCGCTATTGACGGCTGCGCTAGTGACACGCGCGCCCCGGGGCTAGGTCAACAACAGTGGAGTCCTTGCTGCACCGCGGCTCCACGGGGACCTCTCGGACACACGCCCCCTCCTCCCGCCCCCCGCTAGCCCCCCGCCGGCTAGAGAGAGAGAAAAAAAAACAACAACCCACAATCCCTTGCTGATGAGCGGGAGACGCTGCTTTGTGCGATGGCCTCCTGGAACAGGAAGGTCTCGCGCTGGCTGTCAGGAGAGGTGAGCGGTGTTGACTTAAAGAGTTGACCCGCCTCTTCCCCGACGGCGCCACCTTTTCACCTGAACCCCACACCACCCCCTGCCCCCCATCCCCCTCCCCCCGCCTTCCCCACGAGAACCACCATCCCTGCCCACGGGGTCACCCCCCCGCTCAAAATAAATTAAACTTCAGGAGCGGCCGGCCGGCGGCGAGGAGTTTGAAGTAGCGTCTTAGCGGTTAGCGGCTAATTAGCCAACTGGGCTTTAGAGGCCTTGAGAACCCTGGCCTGCCTGAGAAACCTCCTTAATCCCGACCTGACATGAACGCATCGCAGGCTTACCAGCTGGGGGGAGGGGCAGGTTTTTATGGTGTATCATATATCTATATAGCTATATATTTATATAGATACAGATATATAGATATATGTATATATATGGATATCTATAGAATTAGATTTATCAAATGCTTAAGTTAGGATCTATTTTATTAATCCAACATGGGGAATTTGGGGGGAGTTGTTTTATTTGTATTTATATATATATATATACAGTATATATATATATATATATATATATATATATATATATATATATATATATATATATATATATAATGTAAAACATCAAACTATAACAGATGAGGTAGGGTATATGAGGGTATCATGTATCTAGTTATCATTTAGAGACGTAAGTCTGTGGTTCCCTCTCTTCTCGTCTTGGTGTGAGAAACCTTTATTAGGATTACTTACTGTGTGTTTAGTAGGCCGGGGGGGGGGGGGGGGGGGGGGGGATCAATCCGGGCTCACAGGTTTAAGGTTGGCAGTTTGAAACCATTTTCTCTCTGTTAGTCTCTCTCAGACGAACCATTTAAGGCCGAGTCGGACGTAATAAGAGACTTTTCGTCTTTAATCCTGCTCTCCTCCAATTAAACAGCCTATTGATTTCCTCTCAGCTCAGCGAGCTGGGAAACAGGCCACTGTTTACAGACACTAAACTATAACCTAGACACCACATGTGTACTAGATACATATAGAACTAATATCAATGCTGTTTAAATACTTTATATACTACACTGTTTTTATATATATTAAACATTCACTCGTGAACATTTTCTAAAACTGTTCCGGTGTGTACTATATTGTGAACAACAACAACAGCATTATTACTATTGTGTAAACAACAACATTACACTATTGCATAAACAACAACAGTATTCTGACTATTGTAACAACAACATTATACTATTATGTAAACAACAACAGCATTATACTATTGTGTAAACAACAACAGTATTCTGACTATTGTGTAAACAACAACAACATTATACTATTGCGTAAACAACAACAACAGCGGGTGCAGGACATGCTGAAAGCGGGTCCACAGACGAGGGGAAGGCTCCTGATAATGGAGCTAGCTGCCATGCACGCGATAGCATTGGGACCCCAACCTAGCAGAGGTGGGTTAACTATGCTAGCCTTAGCATCCCCTACCCATCAGAAGATGGGGAATACAGGCTAGCGTTAGCATCCCCAGGAACAGAGGGCTAACATGTGCAGGCAGGCTGGGCATTGGTCTCCAATCATTGTATCCTTGATGTGTCAAACGTGCCTTACCTCCAACTGAGAATAAAACCCTTCTGGAGAGGGGGGTGTGAGAGACAGAGAGAGAGCTAGATGAGGGAGAGAAAGAGGAAGAGGGGGAGAGATGGAGAGAGGAAGAGACAGAGGGGGGGGGGGGGGGGGGAGAGAGAGAGAGACAGAGATAGAGGGAGAGACTAAGAGAGGAAGAGAGAGAGGAAGAGGGAGATAGAGAGAGAGGAAGAGAGGGAGAGAGCCTGAATGAGCCCTGGCCTGCATGGCTGGGCCCAGGGTGTTTCCTGGTGTGTATGAGCTAATTGTGTATATTATCCCACATTTTTTGGTTTTTGCCCGGTTCACAGCAGCGAGGCAGACACCTCTCACCAGCAGCATTATCCCCAGGTGTGAAGAGCTGTCACCTTCACATGTGTCACTGACGTCCCCTTGCCGCGGCCCACTTACCGGCCCCGCGCTGGCAGGCTAGGTGACGGATGCTACGCCGCGCGTCCTAGCATGCCCGTTAGCCGCGGGGACGACTGGAACATGTTTGTGCAGAAGGTGATAGCAACTGACAGCATCTTTACATCACTGCGCGTGAACGCGGTGATGACCATTAATCAATACTGTTTTTCTCACACAGAGCAGGGGGGAAAAAAACCACTCTGCGGTTTTTCTATTTTGGAGAATCTGCCTTAGCCCTTCGTAGCTTTCTCCATGCTAGTGCTAACAGGCTCGCAGTGGATGGGGACAGAGGGCTATATTTACATGCATGGCATGGGGTTTCTTTGCTGCTCTTTCTGTGAGTGGGATGTGCAAAGGCAGAGTTCAAGTTGAGTATTAGGGTTGGCTGATACAAGTGGCTGCTCTTCACAGGACCAACTCTGAGGACTGAGCAGCATCACCCAGGACCATCAAGACATCACGTCTGATTATCATTAACCGGCGTCCATGTGGGGCCCCTTGTGACGGGGCGCAGCGGTGAGCGCGTGAGAGTAAGCAGAACTAAAACAGTGGACAGTTTTCCGCCTCATGGCCCAGCTGAGTGACCCGTGAAGCGCCGTGAAGATCCTGCTGTCAGAGCGCGTTAGACGCGCGGCCCGGCCAGACGCTGCCAGCGTTCCATTGAGCCAGCGCTCGGCCGGGTCCTCGCGGCCGCACAGGGAGACGAGCACTCCCTGATCGTCCTGGCAGGTCCTGGACCTGGCCATTACCCCCCCACCCCCAACACCCCCAACACACCTCCACCTCAGTCCTACCACACCTCCACCTCTCTCCTAACATACCTCCACCTCGCTCCTAAAATACCTCCACCTCTCTCCTAACATACCTCCACCTCTCTCTGTACATGCCGCCACCTCTCTCCTAACATACCTCCACCTCTCCTCCAACATACCTCCACCTCTCTGCCAGCATACCTCCACCTAACTCCCAACATACCTCCACCTCTCTCCTAGCAGACCTACGTCCACCTCTCTCATAACATACCTCCACCTCTCTCGCAACATACCTCCACTTCTCTCCGAGCATACCTCCACCTAACTCCCAACATACCTTCATCTCTCTCCTAACATACCTCCACCACCACCTCTCTCCATAACACACCACCACCTCTGGTCTGTCCACGCAGGCTCTGAAGCAGAGAAGAGAACTGACATTTTGTCATTGCTTCACAGTGAAGCGAAGGCCAGACAATCTGTCGCCACATCGGGTTCAGGCCTCTGGGAGGGAATTATGAATGTGAAACCCATCCGCTGATTACTGGTGAGCATTGAAGAAGAGAATGTATCCTTCCACTCCACCACATGTGCAGAGTCTTCTTGTTTCGCCTTCACCAGACGGTGGATGCTGAGAGATGCTGAGATGTTGGACCTGACCCGGCCTGTCAGAGGCTTTTGAGGAGATGATATTGACAGGAGCACGGCACGCCCAGGACTTTATGCGGGGCATGCCCCCCTCCCCCCTGGAGTCTGAACTTAAGCATCGACATTTGACTTCAATTAAGGGGTCGATGTTGTTTGAAATGACTCAAATATGTCCCCGTCACGCGGCCCTCCGTCGCTAGTGATACGGCGCCACAGCCCCCCACGTGAAGGGCTTCACAGGATATCTGCCCAACACATAACAAAATGGAGGATTTGTATAAGAGATCGAAGGGAGCTTCATTATCCGAACTCATCTATATTTATTTATGCGGCGGGCCGAGAGACAGACAGAGCGCGGATTAACACGCTTCCTAAACATTTGCCTTTCTTGCATCAATCAATTCCTCGGCAGCAAGGCGCACAGCGTTTATGTCTTCTGCTCAGTCAGTTGGCCGGGCCCATCGATCGCGCCCCGCCCCCCCCGCGTCGATACGGCCCCCTCCGCCAGTCACAGCAGATCGCCTTCATTGATCAGGGAGCGGGGAGCAGCTGGCCCTGGGACCGGCGGCCGGAGGAGCTGACGGAGGACGAGCTCTCCACCGGCGCTGCGTCACCTGTCAGGCTCCTGCTGCACCCATCACTGCTGTGGGTGCTGTTGCCACCCTTCACCCCGACCTACCTCCCCTGACTCGACTAACACACACACACATACGCACACACACACACACACACACACGCACGCACACGCACACACACACACGCACGCACACACACACACACACACACACACACACACACACACACACACACACACACACACACACATACGCACACACACACACACACACACGCACGCACACGCACACACACACACGCACGCACATGCACACACACACACACATATACACAAGCCTGCTCCTACACACATACATGGATGTACTTATGGACACACGCACCTCACACACTGCCAACACTAAACACGGAGTGCAACAGGACATTTTTCTGTCTGTCTGCGATCATGTGGGAGTGGTGGAAGAGAATTAGGGAACAAAGTGCAGAAGATTGAGAAGCAGCTGTTCCCCTGGTGGTTAACACTCTAGGTAAAGGTCACTGGCAGGCTGGCTGGAAGGGGCTGGTTGTTACCTTCGACAGATCATTTAAAGGCAGAAAGCAATTAAAGAGGTTCAATGATATTCAAAGCAGATCTATTTGTCTGTATATGTTTACAAGTCAAATATGAATTGAGGTCAGGAAAATTTTAATTGCGAAATATGATTGGATAATTAAGGATTTGATTGGTGATAATTAGCGCCAAATCCTACTGGTGACTTTCAAAGTCGATCAGGCCCCAGCTGTGCTATCAGTGAAAGACATAGTGACCCAACCACAAACAGTTCAAATAAATTGTGTTAAAATAACTAAATGTCTCTAACTAAATGTTTTTGATGAGCTTGTGTGTCATCACTAGAGGAAGGCGATCCTTTCCGAACACGTCAGCATCAACGAGAAGCACAGGGCCCACCCCTCCACAGTGGCTTATTTAACACAACCTCACCAGCTGATTACATCCAGCAGACCACGGCTGCCAAGTGGCCTGTTCTGGCAGGGAAACGGCCTGAGCATGCAGCTGGATTAAGGATTCGTTCAGAGTCGTACATACGGGATCATGTTCATGCACTTTGATTGTGGACTGGGTAAAGGAGTCATGACTCATCGCACAAATCTAACCGATGAAAACCCAACCTGGGAAGTCAACTCAATCATGTGCATGAACTCCGTAACCTACATCTCACATTCATAAAATGACCTTCTAATAACGCTTAAAAAACAATATTGTGAAAATACAGAGAAAAGATATAATACAAGTACCCATGGAGTTACTACTCCAATACTGCGAGGCCAAGCACTATTCCATGCAGTATTGAGCAGCCACCAAGTGTTGCCAGATTCCATCACAAAAAAAGCGAAACTAGGCGTGAAACTAGGCACTAAAGTCTTCTCCTGCTAATCATCAGATAATGGATGAAAGCTTCTTCATCTTGGAAGTGGCGTTGGCTCACCAGAGATGTTCCCCGCTATAGATTTGGCTGTTTGAAGTCATTTCTGTCTTCTTGTCTCATTAAACTTAAAACGACTGAAGAAAATATTCAAATCAACTGTTTACCCTTTTACATTAAAATGTGTAATTTCCCCTCACTCTCGGAGACAACGCACAATTACAGTGGGCCGGGCTCCTCAGACCCATTTAGCTAAGCGCACGCCACGAAACAAACGCACCCTAACAAGGCGCAGTAATGACGCGGGGAGATCAAAGTGACACAACGCCAGAGAGTTAAATATTTAAATATTCACCATTTCAACTTTAGAACAGATCAAAGGCTTTCACATTAATTTTGTAAGTCAGTTCGGTGAAAGTCCAATTAAATATCTTGCGTTTTAATAAATATCTATTTTATTTTCCTCTTTCGGAGAGCGCTGTGCGGTGGAGGGGAGATGGCTCAGTGCGGATGACAACAGAGTTAAAAGTGCATGCCAGTCACCACTGAACACTTAGCTGATAAACACAAAATCACAATCACAATGTTGCATATAATGAATATGGAAGCAGCTGTCAGGGCTGCTTAACATACCACACAGCATACGCTCACTTCAACTCACTCAGTGGCTCACCTTTCCTATTATCTCTCTATCAATCTATCTCACTTGCTTGCTCTCCTCTCACTCTGTTCATCCACTCATCTGTATGTCTGTCTAGCGACCATCTTGTCTCTCCGTCCCGAGGCTGGTGGGGCCTCTAGGTGGAGGATAGCAGTACAATGTTAATAATGCATTAGCATCTATAAGCATAAAAGTGCAATAGTGTATAAGCTAAACGCGTAATTGCATCAAAGCCAAATAGTAGAATAGTGGATTAGAAACAATAGATTTACTGTGCAGCATCTGTAGCATGTGATAGAAATAGAAGAATAGCAAAAACTTGAATAGGCTAGTAGAGGTAGCAGAATATCAGAATATACATAGCATAATGCTATATCACTTGTGGCTTGCTAATGCTACCTCAACCGTAGCCAGCTAACACTGCCTCGCTGTAGCAGTTTAATTTTACATCGCCTGTAGCTTGCTAACACTACATCACTTGTTGCTAGCAAATGCTAGCTCAATTAGCCAGCTAACGACACCTCACTGTAGAAGCTATCGCTACATCACTTGTATCAGGCCAAGGCTAGCTCACTGTCACAGGCTAACGCTACCTCAGCATAGCAGGCCAATGCTACGCCTTTGAAAGCTTGATGTTCACACTTGATGTTCTCAGCTCGTCGCTCCTCTTTCAGCAGAAGAGGAACGGCGTCCCTGTGGATTGCTAGTTTTCCTCTCACGTGCGCGGAGAAGGTATTGTTGACATTAAACTCTTCCTCTTTCAGGCATTATTGTGACAAGGTGGAGCTGCCATCGCTAGGCGTGGTAGCATGTGTACAGAGCGGCCCAGAGCGATGTTTGTTTCTGTTGAAACGCTGGAAACTCCTTCTGTCTTTGTAGCAACGCGGCCGCTGGCGTCGCGTGCAGCAACTCACTTCCACTGTCAGCACAATAAACACATCTGTTTGTTGCTTTTAAACCACATTTACATTCACCACGGGCTGAGGAGCACACTGCCAAACACACACACAGAAGTAACAGAACTGCCATGGGTATTACTTTCCACAGCTGATAGTACTCGTTGTGATAGTAGCTAGTAAAAGTAGTAGAGGTCGTTAGTGATCGTTAGGTTCTGATGATGCACATTTACATGTGCATCATCAGAACCTTATCAAAGGTGACTTACAACTGAGGCAAACAATCAAAGCATTCATTCAACAGTAAACTAACTAGAACAACTCAGCGGTAAACGCTGCTAACATTTTGTAGAAATGTACATTTTTTGATGAATAATACTTTGATCTCACTCTAATACTATTTCTGTATCTTACTGTTATAGTAGTAATAGCACTCATATTAGTGTGAGACTAGTGATACTACAGTACCATACTAGTGTTGTAAGGATACATCGTAGAGCTGCTAGACCAGAAAGTCTGGGTGAATATAAAAATGGTTCATAAGTACTAGCGATACTCATACTACAGTACTATAGCTAGTGGTTTAAGGCTGCGTTCTAGAGCTGCTAGCCCAGACTGTGTGCAGGGTGGTAATGATTGGAGTCTCCGAGGGGAACAGGAAATCAATGACCCGCCTGGCGCTTCATTATGCCTGCCTTCGCTTCACTAACGACAAATCAATTAAGTCAAGTTTACAAAGCGAAAGGCAAGGACGGGGTGTACCGCACAGAGCTGCACACAAAAAGCTCCATAAAGTCCTCAGAAAGATTCAGACTTTATGGAGCTCCACATGTTGTCCAGGTCATCATCATCATCATCTTCCACAGGCCCTACACCAACACATATAGTCAGTCCTGAGGATAAATAATATGTATTACTATTTATTTTTTTGTGAGACACTTTGATCCAAAGAGTTACGGTGACATCAGAGACAGGTAATTAAGGAGCAGGTAGGGCTCAGGGGGTGTCTTGCTCTAGGATGCCTACAGGTAGATGGGGGCATTGGGGATGGAGCCCATAACATTTTGCTGAGTCAGAAACCTTAACCATTATAGTCATTAGGAACAGGTAGAGGTAGGCCTAATGCTTCTCATAGATGTCTACAGGTAGACTGCAGATATGGGTGATACATATTCAATATTTGATTTTTATGTTTTAATGACTCATAAAGGTCAGCGATGCAAACAAAAAGTACATATTTTTAATTAAATTAGGAATGTAATGTAAAAGGTTCTGAGACTGACACATGATGTGATCTGCACATCATTCCTTCCACCTTAGTTTCACTACCTTACCTAAACCTAAACAAGTGAACATGCATCGCGCTGCTTAACGTAGCTTCGCCATGTTAGCCGCGCTATGCACCAGTGAGTAGCCCGTGACGC
>JAXIVH010000003.1:10274695-10282195 GCA_036785325.1 Urophycis tenuis | reverse complement strand
GAGAGGGGCAGAGAGGAGAGAGAGAAAACAGCAGGAGCCAGTGAGCCGCACGGCTACAGCCCCGAGGTCAGAGAGTTCCCTCGCTTATTTATTTACCCTTTTAATGACATACAAATCAAACAACCTCGCATTTCCTCTTAAATGACAAAGACACATCGAGCAGAGAAGACAGACAGATAGAGCAGAGGAGAGACAGATAGAGCAGAGAGGAGAGACAGAAAGAGCAGAGGAGAGACAGAATGAGCAGAGAGGAGAGACATAATGAGCAGAGGAGAGACAGAATGAGCAGAGAGGAGAGACAGATAGAGCAGAGGAGAGACAGAATGAGCAGAGCAGAGAGGAGAGACAGATAGAGCAGAGGAGAGACAGAATGAGCAGAGAGGAGAGAAGAGAGGAGAGAGAGAGTGGTTGTGATACAGATCATACTAGAGCTCACTAGCTTGTACTGTGGTTCCTTCAACTTATTACCACTTCTGACTCTCTCTCTCTCTCTGTCTCTCACTCACACACACAGACACACAGACAGAGACACACACACACACACACACACACACACACACACACACACACACACACACACACACACACACACACACACACACACACACACACATGAAGTTATCCATTAGGATATGTGGCAGGGTTACCAGAAGCCTTCCCATCATGCATTGCTGTGATTAGTTAAGGTAGACAGGATCTGGGGTTTAAGGTGCTGTCTGGGGAGCACACATGGGCCCCCGACACACACTCCAGAAAATAAACACTACAGCCCGCTCTCCGATGGAGGGTGGAGGGTGGGGGATGAGGGGGTGTGGGGCTGAAGGAGTAGGGGGTGATGGAGTGAGGCCAGAAGAGGACCACTGGAGACTCCCCCAGGACTAGAGAGCTCACCAGGACTAGAGACCCACCCAGAACTATAGACCAACCCAGGACTAGAGACCCACCCAGGACTAGAGACCCACCCAGGACTAGAGACACCTCCGGGTCTAGAGACCCCTGCGGGACTAGAGACCCACCCAGGACTAGAGACCCTCTGGGACTAGAGACCCACCCAGGACTAGAGACCCCTCCTGGACTAGAGACCAACAAAGGACTAGAGACCCACCCAGGACTAGAGACCCCTGCTGGACTAGAGACCAACAAAGGACTAGAGACCCCCTCCTGGACTAGAGACCCAACCAGGACTAGAGACCCCTCCTGGACTAGAGACCCACCCAGGACTAGAGACCAACAAAGGACTAGAGACCCCCTCCTGGACTAGAGACCCACCCAGGACTAGAGACCCCTCCTGGACTAGAGACCAACAAAGGACTTGAGAACCATCCAGGTCTAGAGACCCCCCCCAGGACTAGAGACCTACCCAGGACTAGAGACCCACCAAGCCGTCCAACCAGGGTCTACCAGGGAGGCCTCTGGTCTCAGGGTTGTACTACAGGGTTCCCCCACCATCTGTCTGTCCATCTATCTATCATCCACCCCTCCATTCCCCCCCCAGCCCTCCTCCCAGGTCCGTGACCCTGTAAGAACAGTCTATTGGTCCACTGTTGTGTCTAAATCCACTGGTTGCAACGTCCCGCTTGAAAAATCAATGAGCTATTGATCTGAGGAGGCTTTGGTGGTTTTTACACATTAAATTAGCACGGGGAGCGCTGCATCTTAACCCTGCTGCTGTCTGTCTGCAGAGGATTTACAGTCCAAGGCCAAGAAGGTTTCATTTAGTTAATAAACCGCTGAAACAGCTGCAGGATACAAACAGTCTGTGTGTTCGCTGTTATCTCTCCACTCTGTATTCTGCTGCTCACACACACCCACACACACACACACACACACACACACACACACACACACACACACACACACACACACACACACACACACACACACGCACACACATACTTACACACACACACACACACACATACAAACGCACCACAAATACATATTGATATTCATATCAATAAAATGTAAAATATGTATAAATGAACAAAAAGAACAAGATAAAAATTAACCTAATCTATCCATCCCTCCTGAGCAGAACAAAGAACAACTAATTGAGCTTGAGATGTGTGTGTGTTTCTGTGTGTGTCAGTGGGTCAGTGTGTGTGTGTGTGTGTGTGTGTGTGTGTGTGTGTGTGTGTGTGTGTGTGTGTGTGTGCGTGCGTGCGTGCGTGCGTGCGTGCGTGCGTGCGTGTGTGTGTGTGTGTGTGTGCGTGTGCGTAAGCCCTCTTATACTAGCAGGTCTGGCTGAGCCCGGGGTCTGGGCGGTGAGGGGTCCGGCTCCAGAGGGCCCCGAGCCGGATTATGATGTTGGGTGTTTGCGGGCGGCCGGCGGGCCAGCGAGGCGCGTGACATAACGAGGTCTGGGAGGAGACGCCTCGTTACACGCAGCTCCGCGGCGGGGGGGGTGTGGGCGGGGGGGGGGAGGGGGGGGGGGTGGGGATTTAGCCGTGTTGTTGTGCAGCCGGCGGAGCTCGGGGACCCCCGGCCTAGCCATGGATCGGAGGGTCTTAACCGCCGGCCGAGCGAGGACACGCCGCGGCGAGGGCCGGGGCGGTCTGTTGGGTTCCTGGGTACCGGACGACGGGATCAGCCCCGGGAGTCGGGCTGTTTAATGGGTGAGCTGTCTGCGACGCTGCGAAGGCGGCGGTGGCCTGGAGCGGAAAAAAAACCACCCAAAGCACAATCACAAAGCTAACGCCCTCTCTCTCTCTACTTCCCCGTCTCTTGTTAGTTCCTTGTTTCAAAGTTGTCTGCCGTCTCCGACCTCGGCCTACACGTTGGTAGGTCCTTCCTCCGTACTCCAGTCCACAGCGCTAGGATGGCTTCATAGGATGGAGCCTCGCTTGCTAAAGAGCTAGTTAGCATGTGAGCACATATTATCTTGCCACCATAAACATGAGTGAGCCATTGCTAGATGGCCAGGTTCTGGATGAGCACAGAGTGGGCCGTAGTCAACTATTTGGATGAATTAAAGGAGAAAGGAGAGCAGAGGCCATTAGTGTCCCGATCGAGCCTTCACTGTTGGCTAGATTAAATTCAACACAGGTGTAATCTGACTCAGATTATGTGTAATCTGATCAAAGATATTGTGTGACACCACTTACACCATTCCTCCCCCACTGTCCCTTGTTCTCTCTCCTCCCCCATGCCTCTATTTCTCTACCCACATTGCTCTCTCTCTCTCCTCTCCTCTTCTTTCTTCTCTCCCCCTCCCACCCCCTGACCTTTGACCCATCCTCCCCCCCCCCCCCCGCCCCACCAAGAGACCAGACTCCCACCAGAAGACGATGCCCATCCTCTGGTGAGTTTCTACACAGGTGGTAGAAGTCCCTTACACTCCCCCCCTCCCTCCCCAGCGTCTTCAGCCTAAAACACCTGGCAGGGATCATTAGCGCCACCCAGGAGTGACATCATCGGGTAGCAAACTTCTCTTCTGAAAGGAGTCTCTCTGCCAGCTGCGGCTCACGCCGTGCTGCGGTGACGTCCCCACCCAGGTGTGTTCAAAGGGCAGCTCTCTACAGTTTACCTCATGGCTTTCCACTTTACCACAGCTCCTCATACCATTAAATATTGACTTTGAAGAGCTCCCCGTGCCGTCTCCAGATCAGAGGAAAACCCACTCCGGCATCAATCAGCGTGTTCCAGTCCCTTCATTTGTAAAACATATTTTTGGCAGGGAGGTGGGGGAGCAGGTTGGAATCAAGTGTATTAATAATTAATAATTAGCTCTAATTAGCAGCGCGCTATGTGGGCGGAGGTGTGATGGCTGGATACTGCGATGTGGTGACAGGAAGCAGAGGGAGAACAGGGCCGACCTGTGACAGGAAGTAGGCGCGTCAGGGTTCAGAAGCCAACGCGACTTCCTTTTGAAATAACTTTACGTACAGAGAGAGAAGAGTGAAAGAGAGACAGCGCAAGGGAGAGACAGCAAGAGAGAGAGAGAGTGAAAGAGAGAGAGAGGGAGGGAGAACGAGAGAGAGAGTGAAAGAGAGAGAGGGAGGGAGGGAGAGAGAGGGAGGGAGGAGAGAGAGGGAGGGAGGGAGGGAGGAGAGAGAGAGAGAAAGCATGCGAGAGAGGGAGAGCAAGGGAGAGAGAGTGATGGAGAGAGAGTGAGGGCGAGAGCAATATAGAGAGTGAGAGAGGGAGGAGGAGACTCTCCGCATGACAGAAACATGGGGAGAAGAAAAGAGAGTACAAAGCAGCGCATCCAGCGAGGTGTCCTGTGTGTTGTTACTGTAAGTTCATCACAGCGCTTGCTGGCGGAGTACGGGGGACATCATTGTTGCAGGTTTTAACTAAGCGAGAGTATTAAGGGGAGTCCTGGGGGAGGGGGCTGAATGAAGCCTTAATTAGCATCACAGCGGGGGGGAGCAAGGGTGAGAGTGTGGGGGGGTGAGGAATAGACACGAGCGCCTGGAAGCCCTCGGCTGATCTTAGCACAGCTTCACTCTGGGAGAACAGCTTCTTTCAGAGCGTTGCATCACGGAGATTATCTAACAAGCACAAGTGACACCAAACCCACAAACATCTCCCCAGACCTGGGGGGGGGGGGGATTAGTACCACAGTCTCATTCCTCAAAGCACACCACGAACGTGTGCAAATGAAATATAATGAAATGAAACAAGCATCACACCGCCCCCTCCCCCCCCCCACACACACACACATAGACACACACACACACACACACACACACACACACACACACACACACACACACACACACACAAACACACACACACACCACACACACACACACACACACACACACACACACACACACACACACGCACGCACGCATGCACGCACAAACACACACACACACACACACAAACACACACACACACACACACCACACACACACACGCACGCACGCATGCACGCACAAACACACACACACACACACACACACACACACACAAACACACACACACACACACCACACACACACACACACACAACACACACACACACACACACACACACACACACACACACACACACACACCACACACACACACGCACGCACGCATGCACGCACAAACACACACACACACACACACACACACACAAACTCACACACACACACCACACACACACACACAAACACACACACACAAACACACACACACACACACCACACACACACACACAAACACACACACACACACACCACACACACACACACACACACCACACACACAAACACACACACACACACCACACACACACACACACACACACACACACACACACACACACACACACACACACACACACACACACACACACACTCAGGCCGCCGCTCTGCAGAAGCGGCGAAGGCCGCGCTGCAGCAGGCTGCTGATTGCTCCTCCTCCTCCTCCTCCTCCCGCGTTCACGCGGTAAACCGCCAGACAATACATCGCGCGGAATCTGAATCCCCCTCGCACTTTGACCCCGCGTGCGGTGATGAATCGGGCGAGTCATAAAGAGGATGTTGATTTATCTCCCTGACCTTTTGTATGCAAAGGAGACACAATCTGTACAACCATAATGTGACATGTCAGAAAAGGAGGTCACAGCCAGGAGAAAACAAGGCCCTCTCCTCCTCCTCCTCTCCTGCTCTCCTCCTCTCCTCCTCTCCTCTATGGTTCTATTGTTTTGCTGGGAGTTGCTGATGTTACAGTTGCTATGAGCAGGAAGTTGGTGTCTGTGTTCATTTAATATTCATGCTTTGATTCCCGGAGCACTGTAATCCACAACAAGGATTACAGCACAGAGGTTATTAAAATTAAAGAGGACACTGGCTCTGTCACGTTAACGCGTCCACGCGGTCCTCACGGTACGTACATTACAGACACATTACATACATACAGGTTACATACATTACACACAGGTTACAGACATGACACTGGCTGTCACGTTAGCGCCAGGAGCCCAGCGCATCCACACATTACATACATTACACACTGAGCATACATTCATACTTGTGCTGTTCCTTATTGCACCACTACACATTAATTGAAGTCCAGCCAGAAGCAATTTCCAGTAGAAAGGAGATCTTCTGCAATATTTTATTTTAACTAATTAGATAAATATGAACAAACGAGAGACAGTCAAGCAGCTTTTAACTCATTTTCATCCATTCAACCAACTAACCAGCATGCTAGCCAACATGCTAACTTGAACATAACAATACCTAACCAACTATGCTAACCAACATCATATGAATTAACAATACCTAACCAACTATGCTAACCAACATCATATGAATATAACAATACCTAACCAACTAGCCAACTAACCAGCATGCTAACCAACATCATATGAATATAACAATACCTAACCAACTAGCAAAACTAACCAGCATGCTAACCTGAATATAACAATACTTAACCAACTAGCAAACTAACCAGCATGCTAACCTGAATATAACAATACCTAACCAACTAACCTGAACATAACAATACCTAACCAACATGCTAACAGACAGCATCTAAAGTTAACAATACCTAACCAACCAACCAGCCATCTAGCTCACCAAGAAACCATCCAATCAACCATCTTACCATCCCATCAGCCAAGCACCAGCCTAATGGACCATCTGAACCAACCAACCAAGCCGTTTGTCAGAGATGAACCAAGCCCATGGTGGACACTGGCTCTTTCAGCAGCCCACTAATCACATCATGTGTGTTGTAATGTTTCCGCACGCTGTGTAAATCTGGAGTAGCTAGTATCTGATCAAACAGTCAAACAAAACCAATTTTAATTTGTTTCCAAGATTAGTCGTAGACGTGTATATTGGCCCTTGTTCTTCTGTTTGCTGTGAGCGAGGATTAGCTGTGTGCTGAAACACAAGCAGACACATGTATGTCCTATTTGTCCTCATTAGTGGTAAGATATATCCCATAATGATCTATCCATCAACACACAGGACAGGCAAGGCATCCGCCAGCTGTTCCCGATCCGCCGGCCGCCTGGAATCCACTTCTGGTTTTACAAAACGACGGACGGCAAACAGAAAATCCCACCACACCAGATTTCTTATCAACAAAGCATTAGCATATGAAAGCGTATTTTTAAATCTATAGTTCTAGAACGCCTTTACCACCACCGTCTCCCCACGAACCCGCTATAAATATCTCCCTCATGCATCTCTCTGTCCCCTTCTGCTTCCACTCCGGGCGGATGCAGATGGGGCCCAGAGCTAAAGGCTGCATTACACAACGCAGGAGAGAGCTGTCAGCGTGGCCACGCGCTGCCTGCCGGAACGGGGAGTTTCAAAGTGTTTCGGAGACGCTCATTAATAAAAGCTAGACGCCACCCTTTTAAACAAGGCACCGCGTTTCAGGAGAAACACCACCGACTCACAGACGCAACAGCACCCACCGCTGTGGAAACGTGAGTATCGCAAAAGCATTATATTGTTGGGGGGGGCGGTAAAATCGTTTTTTACGGCAAGCGGTGAGACTTCAGCTACCCAGGGCTCCTCCATGAAGAGATCACGGGAGATCACG
>JAXIVH010000003.1:10259842-10274495 GCA_036785325.1 Urophycis tenuis | reverse complement strand
CGAGAGCCTCAGTCTCAATGTTGTTCCTGGTGCTTGTGTGTGAGAGAATATAAATGTATTTATCCAGCAGACCCGACCGGCGCCGGCTTACCCGCGGTACATATCCATATAGATTGGTTCACGTGTCTAACTGTGTGTCTAATGTACGAGCTCGCCCCCTCACTCGCCCCTCGTTCGCCCCTCGCTCGCCCCCTCGCTCGCTCTGCATGAGTTCCCTGTGTGTGTATCCGTTTAGGTGTCGGCGTGCGCACGCCCATCTGCATGCTCGGCCCGCGCGGCGTGTTCAGACCGCGTTGCCACGGAGGCGCCCGTCCCGGGCCGGGTAATCTACGGGATGTTTTTTCCATTACCAGAATGACCGTCAAGTGTCTCCGACTTGGCCTGTTTTATATTGCAGAATTAGAGCTTTCGGGAAATTGCCGCAGGAAAAGGTCTGGGCTCTCCCCTCCATTTTGTTCCCTCTCCGGCTGAAATGATACATAATTGTAGTCACTCCATGAAGATGCTCTAGCTGTGACCTTTAGTGTAATACTATATAAAAGGACTGCGTAAGCCCGGCGCCTTTCCTCTCTTCTCTCACATTCTAATCACCGGGGGATTGTCTCTGGCTCTCCTGGGGTTTGTAATATCGTGCATTACATTTTCCCTACACACAATTACTCTTTGGGGAGGGGAAGATTAAAGATCAGCGGAATAAGGACTCAGAGGCTGAACCTTGTTGTGGTTTGAAGATTGATGCCCAAATTGCGGAATCTTCTGGACGTAAATTGGAATCCTTTGATAATAATGATGATAATGGCAGCCCGGCTCTTCGCTGGTCAAGTTCTCCAGTCAGAGACTCAAACCTCTCTCACCGCTCGGATCCAGAGGGAAACACAAAGAGAAGATCTTCAAAATGTTCCCAAATGGAAAAGCAAACCCAATATACTTAGAAGTCCCCGAATGGCTCCACACACACACGGCACCTCCTCGGTGCTTCATTTCATCAATATTTTGTCCACATAAAGCCCTACTTTTCCAGGGGGGTTTGCCTGAAACACACACAGACACACACACACAATGGTATTTGCAGGAAACGGTCCTGCGTGTGATAACGGGAAGCGACCCGGTGTTTCTCTGTGAACAGCGAGATGACCACAATGTTCTGATGTCTCCGACGGCTTCACATGCAGGAGAAGCCAGTGTTCACAGAGCGGTGCAGGGTAGACCGCAGGGTTGCTTGGGCGTGGGGGAGAACTTGATTGCTTCTGTAAAGCACTCAGAACTTTGGTCACTCCAATAAGCCCGCGTCTCAAAAGCCACGACAGGAGCCCCGCGTCCTCCGCTCTATCCGGGGCCCCGCCAGGAGGCCCACTGCTCATTTCCGAGCGGACTAAAGCTTGCGGGTAAACTTTTGTCGGCAAACTTCTCAACCCTGCCTCTTCCCACCCTCCCAGCCGTGGTGTAAGACTCTCAGCCTGTAGCCGGCAGCAGCCCTGTGTGGCTTCACAGAGGAGGTTGACCTCCAGTAATACCTCTGTATATATCGACGGGAAAAAGGCATGAATTTTACAGGCGCTCGTCGTAACACGCACGCGGCAACAACAACACCAATAACAGACACGGCCGGGCCTGTTGAAGACAAAATTGCGAGCCATTAAATTGTAAATAGATAAAATTACAAAAGCCATCGAGGGGGGGGGGGGGGAACCACGGAACGAACGGATCAATGGCAATTTTCAGTCTGTTACATGACGGCTTTCGTTGAAACACAAAAACTGATTTTGTGAAAACCAAATCAGCATGATGTGCAATCACGCCGCTCACAAAACGTTTCTTCCGGAACAGCGCACAAATGTAATAAATAACTGACAGACAATTATTAAATAACACGTCGGATAAAACAACATGTGTGTTCACATTTTGATACAATCATAAATAGGTTAGGGGCTCAGCGCGACCTGGGGCTCCTCAGAATGCTACACGTTTAATTAATATTCTCACCTTGCCGCGTCTCAGCACAGTATATCATCTAGCAGACTAATGGCTTCTTCCTCTTAGACGGCTCCGTCCTTTTAATGAGGAATTACAACATACTTAGAGAAAATTACTGAGGTTTTACAAAGACTCATTTTAAACACGGGGCCTGAAAGCTGATTTTAAATGTTAATCATTTTATATGTGCAACCTGGGGCTTTCCCGGACCTCTGAACCTGAAGATTAGACGGCTTGGCTTTCCCTTTCTGTTTGGACACTGGCTGCTACGTTTTCCTGAGCGGTCGGCAGAAAATCCAATTATTACCAACAACCCAATTACTTTCCCCGCGACTCCCTGGCTCACATCCAAGGTTGGATTTGGGGATTAGAGGGGGTTTAAGGATAGATTCCCTAAAAGAGACGCAACAATGTAGATTCTCCTCTCTTCTGGGATTTAGAGTCCGGGATGACGAGATCATCGCGAGGTGGGGTTATAACGAGAGAGAGAGAGAGAGAGAGAGAGAGAGAGAGAGAGAGAGAGAGAGAGAGAGAGAGAAAGAGAGAGAGATATTGAGAGAGAGAGAAGGAGAGTAGGGGTGATGAAGAAAAAAAAGGGAGGGATGAATAAAGAGAGAGAGCGATCGAGGCCAGACAGGTCTCTGGACAGTACATCACAGTGGACCAGGGGTCAAAGGGTGCAGTGAAGGTTGTCAATAGCGACCTGGTCACTACTAATGTCGTATTGACTTCCCTGGCGTACTTAATACCGCGTGCTGCTTGACATGTGAGGCACCGCCGCATTTGTGAGTCAATTAGAGCGAGTCATGGACTTCCTGTCACTTTAACCTGACGAGGATAACCATTGGACATTGACCCCTGACCCCGGCTCGTTCCCTGACCTCTTGAGGAGCGGCAGGACGCTGGCCTGACAGCAGCGCTGATGTCTGTTAGCGCGGCGTCATCGATCCAACACGACTCTGCTGCCTAATGAAATCAAATCACATGAAGAATGAGGCTCCACTCGCGCCAAGATGTGTCAACTATACTAAAACCTGCAGCGCGCTGACTAAATTATTTGTTTAAAACCCCTATTTCCGCCTGCCAGGTTGGAACTTTTAGACGTTTAGACATTCATGATGGATAGGCTTCCGCTTCTTAGTGCTGTCAAAGTGGGTCAAGGAAGCAGCACGGAGCGAATTAGCCATTAAAATGAAACACTTCCATCTCCCTAATAAGAAGCTCCCTGCCTGTAAAAGCTCGCTAAGCTACATCAAACTAACGGCGAGGGACAGGCGAGCACGACCCGTCCTCCAGGGCTCCGAGGCTGCGGCCCGCCACGCATCTCTGGGTAATTATTGCGTGGAAGGTGGCGTGTAGCTTCCTCCCCCCCCCCCCCCCCCGCGTGAGGGTTAAATGTAGCACCACCTCGTCACGCCGCGCCAGGGAGCGGTATTGTGCTAACGCCCGCCCGCAACCTGAGCTATCTTTTTCATTACCGGCTAATTAACCTGCTAATAGCCACGTCCTCGTCTCCACATCCCTTTAATTAGGCCGCGCCACAGTCCCACCCGCGCCCACTGCTGGCCCGGGGAGACAAGTCCCTCCTGTACCGTCATGCTATTATACAGGAATAAGGTTACATTATCACCTTCCACACGCGTTCACATGAGTTAACAGCCTGAGCTGTATTCACGCCAGAAGAGGCTCTGTTTAGGGTCCCTGTGCAAGTGTGGATATACTTTTCTATAATGTAGTTTCAATAATTATGTAGCATATACTGGGCCCTTGAGTCATTAAGACACTTAGCTACTAACCAGTATGTATAGTACTAAATAATGTAGAGTTTCGAGACACTTAGATACTAAGCAGTATGTATAATACTAAATAATGTACAGTTTCAATAACACAGCAGAGACGCTACATTAACAGTCTATCCTGTTTTTGCAATATTTTATATAAATGCAATATTTATCACATTTCCATTTACACTGCTAAAATCTATATTGTGCAGAAAGATATATGTTCAGAACAAATGTTTTGGTATTTATTTCAAGTTTTGATTCAAAATATGTTTCTGTTTTTTGTAATTGTTTGTGTCCTGTACTTTCCACTGAGACTGCTTCTTTCCTTTGGGACTAATAAATAACATCTTATCTTATTAAGTGTCGTATCTTCTAACAGTAGTGGAACCATTACACATCCTTTGAAGTCAAATTAATGTCAACAAGCATTAACCTCTATGGTGTGGAAAGAGGGAGAGGGAGAGAGAGAGAGAGAGAGAGAGAGAGAGAGAGAGAGAGAGAGAGAGAGAGAGCAGAATAGAGGGGGACAGAGAAAGAGAGGAGAGAGGGGGGCTTGAGGCAGAGAGAGAGGAGAAAGAGATAAAGAGGGGAGAGCAAGGGGGGGAGAGGGGAGAGAAAGAGAGAAGAGAGGGAGAAGAAAGAAAGCAAGAAAGAAAGAAAGAACGACAAAAAGAAAGAACGAAAGCAACAGAGAGAAAGCCCCCCATCTCACGTTGCTAATTCAGATGATGTCATTAGTTATCAGAACGAGCGTGTGTCTAGACTCTGAATCACAACACACACACACACACACACACATCAACAACACACACACACACACATACACATCATCATCATCATCACAACACACACACATCATCACTACACACACACACACACACACACACACACACAAACACACATCATCATCATCACAACACACACACACACACACACACACACAAACACAAACACACATCATCATCACAACACACACACACACACACACACACACACACACATCATCACAACAGTTTTGTCCACTCAGCAAAGACCCAGAGGTCCTCTCAACATCACTGCTGATCACTAAACTTTTCAGCTGTCCTCGAAAACTCAGCAGCTAGGGCAGAGTCTTAGCTCCTACACTGTGATTCCAGTCAAAGTACAACAAATAAAAGTGATGCAAATTGGACAAATAAGTCAGAGTAGAACTGGAGGTTGGGGCAGGACATAGGCTGGTTGGCTGTTATCTGAATAATTTCTGGTTAGTTTCGAAGCAGCTCAGGTCCTCACAGTGTTCTCATTGGTTGGAATATTAGCCCCCGCCCACAATGACGTTATGTTGCAGCTTAAGTTAAAGTTAAGTTAAGGGTAAGGTTAAGTTCAGGTTAACCTTAAGGTTTAAATTAGGGCAAAAGTTATGTTTGAAGTTAAGGTCAAGGTTAATCTTCCTATAACGACCTTGTGAAGAATAAAAAGTATAAAACATAAAGAATGATGAAAGGAAAGAGGAATCTCATCCTCTAAAATGGTAACAAAATGGAGGGAACTCTCGCCGCTCCGAGGATCCACGATGAACCCACGAAAGTGAACGGTTAATAAGTGAATAGCAGGGCCTTCCATTGACCTCCATCCAATATAACAGCATATAGCAGCTATAGTTCAGCGGGATTGCGTACCTGCCTGGGTCCCTCGTGCAGAACAGCCAGACAGCACCTCGGTGAAAGTGTTAAGAAGAAAAACCAAACATGAGAATTTAATTTGAGGTGTGTTCTCCAACCCCTGAGCTGTGATTCATCTCCCGATGCGTGGCAGTGCGCCAGCGCGCCTCCCTACCACCGGGGTGACGAAATGTTTGATATTCCCTCTCCATCTCCCCTCAGACCCTCAGCTGAGGACGCAGACACAACCACGCAACGCAGGCACGTGGATTCATGTGTTACGCTGCTGTCCCCCGCCCCCCCCCCGAGAGAGAGAGAGAGAGAGAGAGAGAGAGAGAGAGAGAGAGAGAGAGAGACCTCCATTAGGAATATCAGGTTGAATTAATGTGCTCTGGGAGCACACATTAACACATGTGCTGCCTCGGTAGCTAATGTCAGGGCCGGGAATCAAACCTGTGACTTCATAACCCATTAGTCCCCGAGTCTCCCTGCTGTGGATCTAAATAAATAATCAAGACAGCCTCCACAACACCAGTCAACTCTTGACAACCACACAACATACACGGCCGTGCTCCGTGACACCTGGGACGGAGGGGGGCGGAGCTAGTCTGAGAGCACACTGGAAGGGGCGGTCTGAGAGTACTTTGAGAGGGGCGGAGCTAGTGTGACAGCATTAGCAGGGGGGCGGAGCTAGTCTGAGAGCATTAGCGGGGCGGGGGGGCGGCGGTGAGGGGGGGGTGTGGTCAAGATGATGCAGAGATCTGAATAAAACGCTCAGACACTCAGATCTGGACTCACCTTGCATACAAATCTATTTCAGCGTGGCTACTTATTAATTCATAAGCCATTAGTAACATATTTCTTTTACAAAAAGCCCCTGATGAAGGAACCCCTTTGAAACCAGGTGAAATCAACATTTAGGCACGGTGAGATAGGATGAGCTCTGCCCCGCTGCTTACAGGAGCTAAGGTTTCAGCCACTGCTCTGTGGAGCATTAGCCGCTATACTTAAACACACCTGAAGAGTATCCCACTGCTGCTCAGAACTAATACACACACACACACACACACACACACATCAACGCACACACACACACACACACACACACACACACACACACACACATCATGCAACACAAACCCACGCACACATACACACACATCATGCAACACACAAATATCATGCAACACAAACACACAGACACATACTGTACATCATGTATATGATGCCAGAATTACATACAATGTATACACCAGTAATATAAACTATACTTAAAGTAGTATATGTATATTGTATTTAGTTGTTATGAGATGTACCGGTATAGTATACAATAGTGGTATTCTAGTATTAATGAGTAACAATGATTTCCAGGAATAATATTACAGCCACACCCAGCTTTACAATTCCCCATACGAACCCATATTCCTACACAGACTCACAGATTACAGCTGTATGACCGGTCAGAAACAAACTGAGACTCAGCCAGTGTGTGTGGTTATTAATAATATTTTTGAACATTAACCGAATCTCTTATCAAGCGGACCCGGGCCTCCACCTCCACCTCCTGCTCCTCCTACACATAGAGGAGGTGTTAATAGCATCTGATTTCCCCACATAAACACCTTCCTCTCCCACGGCACATGAATAATGAGTAGCCATGCATTCTGCTGTTTACTTTTTAAACAGGATGGGGTGCAGCGCTGCATGGAAGATCAGTGATCCGGGCCAGGCCAGCCCAGCACCGAGGCCCAGGACAGAGTGAGCCAGGAGGGGCATGAATAAGTCACAGCGCCCCTCAGACCTCAGTCTCCTCACACCAGACTCTGACATGGAGCCCCTTTCATCTGATAGCCCTGAAATGTCCTGGATGTGTGGAATCCAAATGTTACATGTGAGCAGGTATATGCACGAGTGTTTTAGTGCAGCGTGTCTGTGTGTGTGTGTGTGTGTGTGTGTGTGTGTGTGTGTGTGTGTGTGTGTGTGTGTGTGTGTATGTGTGTGTGTGCACGTTGGAGAGTGTGCATGTCATAGAAGGCATCTTAATCCCAGAGGAGCCAGCAGTACTCTACTCCTCCAGTGTGTTTTCTGTTGTTTTCCTAGCAGTGCTGCTGTGATCTATAGGAGCCCTGGGCAGCCTGCTGCACCAGGCTGTAGCTTCAGCTGCTACACGCTAATGTATATTAGCTCTAGCTTCAGCTTCTACATGCTCCTATATATTAGCTCTAGCCTCAGTTGGGAAACACAAATTTATATTAGTTCTAGCTTCAGCTGCTACATGCTAATATACAGTATATTAGTTATATCTTTAGCTGCTTCACACAAATTGATATTGGCTCTAGTTTCAGCGGCAACATGCTAACATATATTGGCTCTAGCTTGAGCTGCTACACACTTTTAGTATTAGCTACAACTCCTATCTGAGAATTTCGATTAGCTTCAGGTACTACATGCTATTAGCATTAGCTCCAGCTGCTAGCAACAAATATATATTAGCTTCAGCAGTTACATGCTAATATGTACAGTATGTGATGATTGGATTAACTTTAGCTTCAGATGTGATTATTGCTTTAAATAACGGTGAATAGAACTGGGTAGGCTAATGTAATATTGTATATCCATCTACACAGTGCTAATAGCATTATCATTAACTTGTTATAAAGTACAAAAGGAAGAAAATACAACAAAGACACCCTCATTAAAAAATATTCACATTTGAAATCTGAATATACATTACTGTAACTATATGGAAAATAATAGGACATGAAATATATAGGCCAATTTATGTATCAAATTTACAATTATGGTTTACCTCCCGTGTTCATGTTATACTATGATAATATAATAAGATGTGTGATACACAGCAGTAGTTTTCTACACTGCTGACAGAGTGCTGTGTATCTTCTTAGCCAGGCGGTATTTGGGTGAATAAAATGTCTCATGGACTTTTTCTTACTTTAAGTTTGAACCAGAGAAGCAGTATTGTTTTCTTTGTCTTGTGTGTGTTTTTTCTCTTTTACTTTTGGAGAAGCCTTCAAACAGTATAGTGTGGAGACTGGGCAGCCAACACGAGGGTTTTTTTGGCATTTTCAGCTCGGCCGAGCTGGCCTTACATTCAGAAATAACACAAGTTCTTAAACTATTGACTGCACTGAAGAGGAAGACTTCAAAAGGTCCTTCTGACCTGTTTGCTGTGGAGCCTGAAAGCAGGCTTTCTTCCTCGTCTTCTCGGCAGCGCAGCGAGCGTTCATTATTAATATGTTTTCTCTGTGACCCGGGACATTAAATAAAACATTGCATGGTTCATGAAAGATTATGAAAGAGCAGCGCGCATGCATCGGGAGGTGTAAACTCAGCACAATTCATTCTGGTAGATAATGTCAATGCCAGCTACTCCTCACCCCCCCCACCCCCCCACCCCCCCCACCCCCCCCCCCCCCACCCAGCCCACCTCTATGCCTTGCGGGCATATTGGCAGAACTACCAATGGATGCTAAGCTTTTTCCGACAAAGCTTCGAAGATAAAGTATCTTCCTTTTATCCCTTCTGCAAATCAATTCTGGGCCTTACAGCGAAATCCCATAAAATCGCTTCAAACACCACTACTTAGTGCAGAAATGTGTATTGTGGCGATATCTCTTTGAACACACTGCGCTCAAGTTTTGGCAGAAAATGATTTAAGCGTTATCCGCTAAGACGGCCGCATGGCAACACTTCACCTCAGTTTTACTTGACATGTCAACCCGTCTCCTTACCCTCCATGTGTGTTTCTTGTTTTTTCCCTCTTCCAGGGGTTTTGATTGGTGCTAACCACGCACTTCTGCTGATAAAAACAAAAAGCGCTTGTAAAGCTAATGGCGCTAGTAAGCGGGGGCGAGTGAGTTTGAAGCCCCCGCTGCTACGGCGAGCTCAAACAGCCCCTGAAATATTCATCTGCCTTTTCGCCTTTTTCCTCAACACACTCTGAGAGAAACTGGGCTGGGGCTGCAGGTGGCTGAGGGCTGACGAGATTGGCTGAGATTAAACGATCCTGAATGCCGTGGCTGTAGCGTTAGCTCGGAAGCATTAGTCTAAACTCAGCTTAGCTAGCGTTAGCAAGGCTACCTCGGCACTCATCAAAACATAAAAGCAAAGCCAAACCTAGGGATCGTACTCATGTTACAGTGCAACAGCTTAATTAATTATTAATGATGGTGCTATTATTTCATAATCAGTGTTTAAATTAACAACAAATTAATTGAAGTCTATAATTATGTAAATATATCCTAAATTTAGCAATAATATGTTATGCGTTTGTGACATATATAGTTGAATGACCTTTAGGGTAATTGGTTGACTGTATTCATTGTATTTCTCAAGCTTTATAATACTTGTTAATGTTTAATACTCTTTCTCCATTCTTCATTTAAATTATAAGGTTTTAAAGGTTTTAAAATCATTATCCATAGTATTTTTTGATCTCACTCTTTCCCTTGGGCATCAAGCTTAATTTCTTTGTACATTTAAAGCTGGGTTATTGTGGAATGTGAAATTATGTGAAATTCTGCATTGAAGGTGCCATACAAATACATTTTCATTAATTATTTTCCATTTTGGCCCAAGCCATAATAATCTCTGATAAACCAACTATTTAACCAGTAAATAACAGAGTGATTATCCGTCAACAGAGGGAGGTTTTCCTCAAACGCGGAGCCAGCAGCAGACGGCGTTGCTCCCCACCACCATGAGGTCCACTCTAAAGGCTCCTCACCAAACCAAGACGTGTGTTCGGCCTACCTCAGGGAGTAGACCGCGGGCTGTGCAGAACCTCAACCAGATAACCTTCTAAACCGTCCGCGGTCTCTCCTGACCCCCGGAACACAGCGCGGAGATTTCACCTGCAAGAAAAAGACAAACATTCCTCACGCTAAAATCAATATCCGAGGGGAGGGTGGGGGAGACCAGGGGGAGAGCAGGGAGAGAGCCTTTATTTAGTTAGTGCAAAGCACTGTTTTATTATCTTGTTTCATAATGACACGGTGCACCACATAGGAGCCAACACAACCAAACAGGTTTGAATTGAATTGTCGTCTGTTGGTTTTATTTTATTTGAATCAAAAGGTTCAACAGATGTACATAGGCATAGGCTTACGTTTAAATGCAATTTCAATGGTCACCATATTATTTAGCCTGTCAGAAGGAGCTATTGTAGTAACCACTGTTCACCAGAGATAGCACTATTTAGTTAAAGCACTTGACATCCTTTTCAAGGGCAACAAATATGTGCACTAATGAATGAGATGAACTCATATACTGACCAAAGGCCAGGCATTAATGTATAGGGTGTAGTGGAGCTTTCTGTGTCTTCTGTGTTTTCTGTTCATGGAAATACAAATTAGACACAGGTTGCATTGAAACACAGAGTATTCCCACTACTGCATTACTGAGGCCACATTTGAATTTCGTTTGCTGCGTTCGACCAGCGGCCATCCCAGGGTTCGATCTTACGTCGCATGACTCGTCCACAAATCCAAGGTAACGTCAGCCAGCAGCCCTACAGTGTCCCTCCTGATGAATACCAGCTAGTTAGTATTGTGCTTCACAAAGCATCAGAGATCCTCTCCAACAAAAGCTTCCATCTGTTCACTGAGGATTCGGTGAATAAAGCAACGCCTGAGGTCATTGTTGTTTTCATGGAATTAAGTCTGCTGTCCTCTTCTTAGTGATCTGACACAAGGCCAGACATTTAATACTATTCTCTGACAATACAACAATAATATATATATATATATATATATATATATATATATATATATATATATATATATATATATATATATATATATATATATATATATAGAGAGAGAGAGAGAGAGAGAGAGAGAGAGAGAGAGAGAGAGAGAGAGAGAGATTTATATTTATATATATTGTATGAAGGCAGGTTCAGATGGAATGGATTTTATAAACTCACAATCAAATTAGTCAACAAGCGGATTAGCAGAGTAGTAATTACAAGCATCACGTTTCCAACAGACAACCACAGCGTTGGTTGTCTGTCATCCACCTTTACTGCGAGCCGAGACGTCTACATCAGAACCAAGACGTCTACGTCACAACCCCAGACGTCTACATCAGAACCAAGACGTCTACGTCACAACCCCAGACGTCTACATCAGAACCGAGACGTCTACATCAGAACCAAGACGTCTACATCAGGCCCAACCCACGAGTCTTCGGAGACGTGAGGCAGAACAAAGTACAACAGTAGCGTTCTGTACGGCTCGCTCAAACCCCATACCCCAACAGGTTTGGACAGCCGATCCCGGGACACCCTCAAACATCCTCAAACTAAAACCACACCAGCGTAGTACGTCGACGAGCAGCCAGGACGCACAGTTGGGGGCCCCACCACGGCCCCCGACTGCTTTGTCACCGAAATGAGATGTGATGTACGACTATTTAGCATGCGGCTCACCTCTCCATTATGGATGGTGATCATAATGAATTGGGATGGCTCACAAACACTGAACTTCTGCTCGGTCCCATTCCAGTTTGAGAGGGTTAAATATGGATAGGGTGTGTGTGAATACACCTCCTAATGGCACGCTTTGTGTGCAGCGTCAGGGCTCGTCAGCAGTGAAGTCCCACAAGAGTTCCCCTTTACTCCGTTTAACAGTTGATCTGATATAATATAAGGTCTGAGATCAAAATACCCTTGTTCTGTCTCTAGCTTGCGTGCCACAGCTCCAGCTAGCATACAGCTAGCATATCAAACCTAGCCAAGTCAAGGTCACGTCCACTAGACTATACACTGTAAAAAGCAACCTATAGAATTTACCCAATTTATCTGAGGTAACAATTTGCATTAACCAAGGTTGGGTAAATTTAAACCCAATATTTTGAGTAAAGACTACCTACATTCAACAGCTATGAAATACTAAAATACATTAGGTAAAGTTTACCCAAGATTTTTCAATTGAGTAATATTAATTTAAAATTGACTAATGACTAATTTACTATTACCATTTCAGGGAAGGTTAGATTTACTAAGTTGTTTTCAGACACAGCAGACAGTATTGATGAAGTCAACTTGTCAAGTCAGACAAATGATCAACAGTCGGCATATGCATTATGCATATTGTTAAGGACTTTGTTGTCCTTAATCACAGTGGACTTGTGATCGTGCTGGCTCTTGGGTACCGTGTGGTCCATGTGTGTCTCTCACAATGGTCCTCCGTGTTAAAAACAAAGAACCCAAAATAATTTGCATTTTTAGGGTATTACAATATGCTATTCCAATACATTTCAGTTCTTGGTCAAATGTAGAACATTGTTATTTTAAACAAATTTTACAAATGCTGCAGCCCCATTTCCCATAATGCAACAGAGACGAGTGGTGAGAAGGGTATATTTTGGGTATATTTTATGATAGTTTTTTAGGTAGAAGTTGTTACTGTTAAAAAATAGGTAGTATTTACCCATTATTACATATTTCACTGGCTGATTAACATACTTAAGTAAATTTTAACCAATTTGCAGGGAAATTACTTTTTACAGTGTACGTTCTCCCTTTAGCAAACTCCAGCTAACTGTTCCACAACCAGCATAAACTGGCTAGCCTGCTATAGAGCTAGGCCACTCCACATCTAGTATACTCCAACTAGCATACTCCAATGCTAATGTATCCCAGAGATAACATACTTCACAGCTAGCATAATAGATCTAGCTTCTACACCTAGCCTAAACCACAGCAGGCATACTTCATACCGAGCATACGCCAGCCAGCTTACTAAACCTAGCCTACTCTACAGCTAGCATACACCCTAGCTAGCTTGCTCCATGCCTAGCATGCTTCATAAGTAACGCACTTAACCTAGTGTACTCCACCGCTAGCCTGCTCCTATAGCATCCCTGTGCCCTCCAACCCCCAGAAGGGCTGCTTCACCAGTTTAGAGAGCGGGCGTTTCTTAAAAGGCCTCTTTTTATTCCATGATAGCATCACGGCAGAGCGCGACTTGGGTGACAGAGTGCTCATACGGCTGAGAGCCGTAATGTGCCAATGAGTTTAGCCCCACAGCCGGGCCGAGCCGGGCCGGCTCTCTGCCTCTGAGCAACAAGGCTCCAGGGCCTGGGAATCTCCCTCGCTAACACGCACCTAAGTGCTGTTTGTTGTCGGCAGAACCCACCATCCCATGTCCTGGATGAAAAATGCAAGAGCCCACGCGCGCACGCACACACACACACAGACACACACACACTCTCCATGTCTGAGCTGCTGTAAATGAGTCCGTTTCTAGTTAAATAAGAGATGTAGATTGACTGTGGAGGGAATTTGTGGGCAAATAGATGTGTAGCCGGCTGGATGTTCCCCCAGTCCGGGCTGGGTCGGACATTTCCCACTGTCGCTCTGGGTTTGTGTTACAGCAGCTTGAATAACCCCTCTTCTCCTTTTAAAACTTAATGTTAAATGGTTAGCACAGATTTTACCCAGATTTCTCTGCACTGGCTCTGCCTCGGGAAACAACAGGATAAGTTGAATGACCACAGGCCTCTTCCTCATTGAGCTAGTGGTAGTCGCTAATAAAACAAAGGTAAATAACATGAAGGAGTACAAATAATAATTTTATGTAATGTTATGTTTGGGCGGATATCAGCATAACCAGTAGCAACATATATAATATATAATATAACACACATATATATACAGTATATAATTTTATATATATATATATATATATATATATATATATATATATATGTGTGTGTGTGTGTATGTGTGTGTGTGTGTGTCCTGTGTTCTGAGTGGTACTTCAAATCAGTGTTGATTAGCCTCAGCAGCAGTAAAGATGTTTTCTGTGTTGGGGCCCATGGAGCGTGAAGGGTTGTGTGTGTTTTACTGCGTGTCCCCTGTGTCATGTATGTTCTGAGAGAAGTCCTGGTGAGTGCAGTAGGGGGGGGGGGGATGGTGGTGGTGATGGGGGGTTGAACACACAACATTACAGCGAGCACACATGTCTACCCTCGGAAACATCAGCCTCACGCTGGGCCGCCAGAGAAACAACACAGATTTAAGACCTGGCAGAGAGGGCTGACCCAACACATCGCCGTGCGGGAGCCCGCGGCTGCGCTGTGGGGCTGCTTCTCCCAGGTGGGATCCAGGAACACCACGAGGACACGTGTCACGTGGAAACTAGCTGGCTTCTGACGACAAGAAAGAAAGCAATCCTTAAAAAAATAAAAAAATAAATGTTTTTGCAACAACCAGCAGTAGAAAGTGAT
>JAXIVH010000003.1:10194842-10254842 GCA_036785325.1 Urophycis tenuis | reverse complement strand
CAGTACTGTCGGCACCAGAACCCACCTCCCACAGAACCCTCTGAACCAGCTACAGCAGAGCCCGGTCCCAGCAGCACTCTCTGGCTGAACTCTTCGGCGATGGGGTTCAAGTGCTCAGCCGCGGGAACAAATGGGACGCAATTTCACATCCGGCAAAGCCTGTGAGCCCCCCCCCCCCCCCCCCTCCACGTCCATGTGAGGCGGAGCGCCAGACGCTAATGGCCGACCGAGCTCCGCCGCCGGCCCTCGGAGACGGCCAGGCGCCTAAATGGGCGCGTTTGCGCGGCGAGGAGGGGAGGGCGGGCCGATCCATCCCGTCCCGCCACGGGGCTCGTGGGGGCCGGCGCCGCCACTCCCGGGGCCGCCAGGGTCCGGCGGGCGGAGGGTAAATCATCCGGCAGCCGAGCCGGTGATGTGGCTGAGTGGTGTAATGCCGCCTAATGAGGCGCACACAGGCGGCCCCCCGCGCCGCGCAGACGGGGTGCGAAGTGAAGTCATTTGAGGCTGATGTGAGTTTAACACGGCCTGCAGATGAAGATGAAGAGCGATAACGCCACATGACCGCAGATGCGGCGCCGATGGGGTTTTTTTGGTAAACAACAACAACAATTTGAACACTAAATGCCTCATATCCCTGAATATGTAATACATAACAATTGAGTACTAGTGACACTTAACTACTGAGAGAATATTGCACAATTATAAGGCGAAGAAGCACAAGGCCTATTTGTACCAAAGGCCATCGCTCTAATAAACAGGACTTGATGAACTGTTGCGGTCAAGGGAAACCCTCCTCTGTAATTGTTTGATGTGATGTGTCTGCATGTGACTCACTCCCTGCTAATGTGTCTGAGGTGAGGCCAGAAATACATTCGAAGTATGAAATTGTGCCCTTTCCCTCATGTCCTTCCAAACGAATTCTACTGCTAAGATAAGACATCTCATCTCATTTCCATCCTCTCCAAGCTAGCCTCCGCAGCAGAGTGCACGTCTGCAGGGGCATGCGCGGCTGCAGGAGAGCACACCACTAGAGGGGTGCGTGCACAATGTGGACGTGTTGTACAGGGGCATTAACCTGGCCAGCACGTCGAATCGGGTGAGATGCTGAACAAAGACAGGGGATGACAGGATCCTCACTTTCGGTTTTGCTCTCTCCATCCTCGTAGCCATGGGGTCTGCCTGGAGTCACACTCAAGCCCACCACCAGGCCTCTATCCCGGGGTCACCATCTAGCCTCTATCCCGGGGTCACCATCAGGGGTCACCACCAGGCCTCTATCCCGGGGTCACCATCAGGGGTCACCACCAGGTCTCTATCCTGGGGTCACCACCAGCCCTCTATTTAGATTTACATTTACATTTAGGGCATTTAGCAGACACTTTTGTACAAAGCGACTTACAATAAGTACATTTGTCAGAATGTCTATCCTGGGGTCACCACCAGCCCTCTATCCCGGGGTCACCACCAGGGGTCAAGAACAGGGGTCACCACCAGGCCTCTATCCTGGGGTCACCACCAGGGGTCAAGAACAGGGGTCACCACCAGGCCTCTATCCTGGGGTCACCACCAGAAGATCCTGGTGGGGACCATCAGGAGGCGGGGGCAGAAAGCAATTCATCTGAGTATCGTGATTCTCTGCTTCCGCAGTAACGTCAGGTTGACTCAGAACTCGCACCGTGATGCACATCTATGTTCTGTTCAGCCACATCTTGGACACACTGTAGGCATTGAACCCCAGAATCAAACCACAAAATAAGATAAAATTGGACAAAAACTTTTTAATGTTGGTTATTTTTTGCAGTTTCTGCAATTTTTACAGAAATGCAATATTTACAGATTTTGCGGCACTCACAAATCTCTGTCTCATGGTCTGGTGAGGTCTCTCTTGGCCCTGCAGGCGACCGCTGCCCCCCCAGGGAGTCAGCCAATCAACACGTCGGCCTGGTGTCAACAAGATGGCCGCCGCGTGGCATCATGCTGACCAGCCTCGGCTCCATGGCTTTCAATTACTGTCTACAAGCCGTGTGCATAATAACATCAATATGTTTCCTGTATCGCCATATCCAAAATCCATATCCAATGTCAACAGGACCCTAAGATGTCTGATAATGTTCCCTCATCATCAGCTACGTACTTCACACTCTTCAAAACAAACAGGATGTCAGACGGATTTTGTTTGTTAGCCCATGTGAGCCAGAAATGGACGCTATTCCTCCCAAGCTTTGAAGACGTGTGGGTGTGTGTGTGTGTGGTTGCATGTAGTGTGTGTAGTTTGTGTGTGTGTGTGCGTGGGTGTGTGTGTGTGTGTGTGTGGCTGGTGTTCAGAGGCTAAAGCCCTGTTGTACTTCCGTTCAGAAATCCCTGGGAGACGGCTAGCACCCGAGGCCACGCGGCGGAAGTGTGTACGTGTTAAAAGTTGAGAGCGTTTAATTAGTAGAACCAAGAGGCCTTCGGGGAACGCCTCCTCCACTTCCCTCCAAGACCTCATATTCCTCTCAAACATCTCATAATGCTTTTAAACACCAAAACACGGGCACGTGATAATGGGCAACGCCACAGAGGCCTCGCTAACCCTATTGGACAACAAAGCAGCCGAGTTTGGCTTTCAAACGATTCTGCGTCCCTCGCCCACCAAAACCGCTGGCGTGCCAAGTGCAAAGGTAATTATGCGATTCTGTTTCTTGGCCGTTCGTGTTGTTTTGGTGTGTGCGAACGCAAAACACAATAAGAGAATCCCTTTCCTCCCCCACAGCTCCCGTCCTGGGAGACATGCTATGGCTGAGCATAATAGAGCAGCATGCCCTTTGGCATTGCATTTGAAACGCTTTCCTACAGTATGGATCTCCTGCACGCCCCGGGTCCTGAGATGGCCGGCATCAGAGGCCGCGCTGGACGGATGTAAAGTGGGCCGCTCGATTCTCTCCCGCCCGCCCCCACCCCCTACCTCCCCCCAGCCCTCAGAGCCACGCGTCCACACCTTGTGGATCTGCCCGCCGGGTCGGGATATAATAAGAACTAATGGAAGGTTAGGAAGTTGGACGGCGATGAAAGGAGAGTTAACAGACCTTAGGAAGGAGAAGTCAACATGGAAGAAGACACGACCACGTCTCACCGGCCACTCAGGCCTCATCACAATCACATTCCTTCCCCTTCACGCTACGTTTCACCATCAGACCCCCCTCCGCCTCCGTAAACAAAACACATATTTGTGCAGAAAATTACAAATACGAGGGTGATGTGCGTTTTACACTCAGCCCTTTGGACACCCCAGCTTCTCCCAAGCAAGCATAACAAGAGCCTTTACCTCTTGTTATGGACAAAGTGCACTTCAGCTGTGTAAGTGGTCTTGGAGGGAGGGGCCGGTGTGCGCGGGGGGGGGGGGGGGGATGGGAGATGGGGGTAGGGGGTAGGGGGTAGGGGGTAGGGCGGTGGAACAGAGGTGGAGTCCAGATGCATGTTGACATTCCTTGCGCCACAATTTTTCCAAGGATGCGGAATCCAAAGACAGATATGAAGACCAAGAGAGACATTCTTTAAAGAGCATTAAACAAATACATTTTCATTCGGATTCGGACAAAAGGGGGTGTCACAAATGCATTTTCTCCCCCCCCCCCCCCCCCCCCCCCCTGCCCCCTCCCCCCGAAACGGCCAGTGTAGAACGCTGTCTTTAAAGCGTTTTGATGTTTATGGGATTAAATGCGAGCCAACGTAGCAGGAGCGTGGCGCTGGGCCGCGACAGGATCCCATCTGACGTGGAGTCGAGGAGCCCGGTTATAAATAGCTTAATAACTGTTGTGAAGGGGGGGGGGGGGGGGGCGAGGGGGCAGCCGCTACACGAGAGGGAGACATTCTCCGTCTGCACCGCCGTCAGCCAAGTAAAGGACGGCTGTTAGCGGGGAAGCTAACTAGCATCTAAAGCGGGGGCTAACCTGACGACAGCTACCTCAACACCCAGATGGAAAGAGCTCATTAAACTTGAAAAAGAAAGACAAAAAAAAGAAATAAAAATCCACAAAGAGGAGAGAAACAAAGTTTATAACTTTTTTTTTCAGTTAAAATGAGGACTGAAACAACGTTTTAGCACTTCCTCCCCCAAAGCCCAGACAGCCGCTAAAGGTCAGCATTTGAAAAAGTTCAATTAGCTTATTAGAAGCTACTCGGCTAAAGGTGATTTTTATGCCGTTGACGGGAAATATAATTCTCTCTGCGTCTTGTCTGACACAAAGGAGCCGCTCTCGTTTCCTTATTTGTTGGCAAAATCCTGTAAGAAGCCATGCATGCGGGTAGCAGGATAGAGACACGCGTGTAAACAAACACAACACGCGGAAGCAACAAACAGCTGTGTTTCTCTTCCCGTTCCATACATGACATTTAGTTTTCCTTACCCCCCCCCCCCCTCCCCCCAGGTAACTTTCACCTCGATGCCTCCCTCCAACCCAGGGGTAACCGGCCTGGATCCTGCACACCTAACAGCTCCGAGCGTTCGCACATCAACAGCTTTCAACGCACACCGGGAATAAAGGTGTGGGGAAGAAGAACGAGCAGTACGACAGAACACCCGCGGATGTAGAGAAAGAGAGAGAGCGAGAGAGAGAGAGAGAGAGAGAGAAGCTTGCTCCTGGAAACTGCAGCACTTCGAGGTTTCACACACTGCCCACCGCCCGTCCGTTGCCGCTGTCCCCCAGTCCACGGCGGCCCGCTGCTGCAGAATGGAAGCTGCTGATAGGGGAACATTGCTAATGATACCGTGGAATCATTTCAACATGTGGATTACAGAGTGTCACCGCCAGCAAGCTGCCCCCTATTTCAGACCGGTTTGTCTCTTATGCATTCATTCTCAAGCACCTGCAGACCCAAAGGCCATTCAGATGTTTCATTTGAAAGGGAAATGTAAAATGAAAGTATACACAGTCAAGTAATAAATATACAAGACATCCATATTTAATATAAATGCTGCTGCAAATAGAAAGGTTTGTCGGCCATTTGTTAGCCACTACCATATGTAACATATCAAGAACCGTTATCCATCTATGAGAGTCGGACCCATAACAGCTATAGTCATTTTAATAGTTTTAAACGTATTAATAGTAGTAGTCATCTTTGTTTCATTCGTATAAGATGAATGTGCATTCACACAAAAATGCATCATGAAATTTACATTGCAGGAATATTGAATTGAGAAATTAAATTGAGAAAAACAAATTGCAACAACAACATGATTTCAATATATTTTTTCAGTAATTTAATTCAATTCATGCAAATATTCTAAGACGTATTAATAATGGTTATGCTAATTTCCGGGACGGTTTTTCCTAGCCTTCCAGTGCAAACAGGGGACGCTGTGTTGTACTCTCCTAGCGCTAGCGCTAATGTAGCGTGTGCTAAAGCGGCGGTCCATGTTGTTCTGCATCAGTCCTCTGATGTAGCGCCGCTCCACTGAGCAGGAGACGGAAGGGCGGCCATTTGAGAGCGCAGCAGTTCTGTCGGCTGCGCTAATGATCAGCATCAACGCCAAACCCCCCTCCTAATGTCCTAATTAGCCACATGTACGCGCGGCACTTCCCGCCGCTGGTTTCACGTCGTCTGCACCACAACACCGAGCCGGTGGCTCCGCAAAACCACCAAGACAAGACCCCCGCCCGCCCCCCTGGCTGAGGGGCAGGGGGGGGGACCAATGGAGCCCAGATTCCACTACTAAGGAGAGGGAGCAGCCGGAGTCATTTAAATTCAGTTGACATTTACTGTCACAGGCCATTAATTCACTAGCATCTTACTCAGCACCCGCGGCCCGTAGGCCGCGAGACAGGGAGAGAGAGAGAGAGAGAGAGAGCGAGAGAGAGGGAGAAAGGGAGAGAGACCTCCCCACCTCTCGCCGCTGTACTCTTAACCGATTCCCCCATGGGTGGCGGGTGCGGATGTGAGGTACACCGCCCTCCTGCCATAGGTCACGCTCCCCGAACGAGGCCCGCCGCGGCCGTGTGGAATGTCACGTATCCGGGCGGCGCCGGCCCGCGGCCCGGACACCTTCAGACAGGAGCGCCGTGAACCCGGAGACGCATGCCTTGTGACAACACGCCACCCTTGCTTATTTTAGCCCTGCTCCACCCAAAACCTCCCCCCCCCGCAACCCGAGGAGAGGTGTGAGGATGTCTGGAGGGGCTGCACGGATATCGCCATGGATACCTGCATCCCAAGGAATCCTGGCAGAATGGATGCGACGTGGAGGAGAGGGCGGCTGGCCGCGGAGATGTGCCTTCAGTGATTTAGTTTGTTGCTCTGGTTTGACTGTGAGCTGAGATCTTTCTATTGACGAGGCACCGTGCTTGTTTGTTAACACAATGGGGAATCTTCTGACAATGGTACAAGTTGACACATAAAAAGGACAAAATCACGTTACAGATAACTCTCTGATGCCGTATTATAACAAGCCATATCTGGCGTGAGATAATTCACTATTTGACACGTTCCATTATCCAATGAGTTTTGAATGAATGGCAACACAAACTATTGAGTCTAGTCGATTCTTATGGGGGTAAAATTCTTTTCTGGCCAAAATATATATGTATATTTTATTTACAATGATATACATTTGTCAGAAATATGTCTGTCTGACAAATGTCAGATAGACATATACTACTACTTATATATATATATAAGTAGTAGTATTATAGTAGTAGTATAATACGTAGTAGTATATATATATATATATATATATATATACTTATATACTTGGTATTTGAAGCTAGAATTGAAGCGTTTCGAAAGTTTCCTGTTTGATTTGTCTGTGTCTGCTCTTTGTTCTTAGCGGTAAACTGTTGACTACGCCCCCCCCGCCTGTTGGCTCCCAGCAATGACACGACCTTGGATGACTCACCGACCAATCATCTGATGAGCCAGGAGACCTGAGGGCCAATCACAGGCCTTTAACATGTAACAGAGTAGAATGACTTCATGCGTAGGGGGCTAATGTATAGCAAGGTTGAAGGGGAAGAGCATTTACACATGGTGGGCTGTGTTAGGGCATGCTCTGAGAAGACAACCACTTTCAGGAACAGCAAATGAAAGTGCAGAGAAAAGCTAAGTAAGCTGAGCAGGCTACAGAGAGCATCACATGGTACATACCATGTACAGTGCAGGCTACAGAGAGCATCACATGGTACATACCATGTACAGTGCAGGCTACAGAGAGCATCACATGGTACATACCATGTACAGTGCAGGCTACAGAGAGCATCACCTGGTACATACCATGTACAGTGCAGGCTACAGAGAGCATCACCTGGTACATACCATGTACAGTGCAGGCTACAGAGAGCATCACATGGTACATACCATGTACAGAGTAGGCTACAGAGAGCATCACATGGTACATACCATGTACAGTGCAGGCTACAGAGAGCATCACATGGTACATACCATGTACAGTGCAGGCTACAGAGAGCATCACCTGGTACATACCATGTACAGTGCAGGCTACAGAGAGCATCACCTGGTACATACCATGTACAGTGCAGGCTACAGAGAGCATCACATGGTACATACCATGTGCAGTGTAGGCTACAGAGAGCATCACCTGGTACATACCATGTACAGTGCAGGCTACAGAGAGCATGACATAGTACATACCATGTGCAGTGTAGGCTACAGAGAGCATCACATGGTACATACCATGTACAGAGTAGGCTACAGAGAGCATCACATGGTACATACCATGTAAAGCTCTTCTTCCAAGTAAACAAATCAAAACAAATAAGCTACATCACACACACACACACACCAACACAGAACATCCTTCCTTCAACTCACAGGAAACGGCGTGTTTTAAATCAGGAGGAGGCGGTCTGACGCTTGTCACGGGGAGGCACGGCGGCGCGGCGAGTGGCCCACCATCCAGCGCGATGACTCGTGACCTAAATGGAGGATTAAGCCCGGGATAACAGAGCCTTTAACCGCGCTCCGGCACCGTGACAGGGCCCCGGGAGGAACACAGACGTGTGCTCGCAACACATGTCATATATCATAGCTTCAGCGCGTAGCCCGGGCGCTACCTGCGAGCTACGAGCGCGCGGCGCTCCTGTCACTTCCTGAGAGCACACGACGGCCCAAATCCAAACAGCTTAGCGTTCACTCTGCTGTTTACTTTGTGTATCTTGTGTCTAACCCGTGCCATTTCCCCCAAATAAAAACACTCTTCAATACAATATTAATACACTATATATAAATAAATATGGTGTCAAAGCAAAGGCACAAGGCGCTCCGCGTTGCCTCGGTGTTTGCCAGACGTGTCTGCCGCCGAAACGCGGGAAGAGCTGCCTGGGAGGCCGGCGCTGAGCGCTGCCGTCCTTCAGGGCGGTTTGATGAGCGCCCGGGGCTGAGCGGAGAACACCTCCTCAGGAGAACCATTGAGAACCATCAGAACAGCGGTAACCATGGCAGGATGATGCGACGCAGCTCGCTCGGTGTGGAAGAGGTCGCTCGGAGCCCAAACGGCAACGGATCAACAAATAAAGCAGCCAGACCTTTGACGCGTCTGTGGACCCAATGACGCGTTCGTGGAGGGACCGGAGGCGCCTGTCTCTGATTGGTCAATTAGCGCCCCGACATGAGGTGGTGGTGGTGGGGGGGGAGAGGGGGGAGCGGGGGGCTAGAGTGACGGCGGACGCACACAATTTTGCTCTCGGGTGCAAATTCACAAGATATAAGATATGTTCCACAGTGTGAGAACAAATGACCTCATTCACCGGAGATCCTAGCCAGGACATGGAGGGAAGACGGTTTTGCCGTGTAAGGTCTGCCATGGTGATCGACCAGCGACCGGCGTCCCTGGTACGGTGGTGCTGATTCAAACCCACCCGGCAGGATTCTCCCGGCGCTACAGGAACCCTGCTGGGACCTGGTTTTAGGAACCCTTTTATTTACCACAGCAAACGATCTTCTTGTAAGATGGAGGATGGTGGTTTTATGTGGTCTCCGCTTTCTTTGTGTTATAATCTTAGAGATGTACTTTATGAATAACCTGACTGTAAAGGTGCTGTCAGGAATTCCTCTTCCCGAGGGTTTAAATTATTTTCCATGTTTTGTGCAATGTTTCGCGTGTATATTATTTATCATTTTAAAATACATAATTTAAAATAAATGTATTTGGCTGAAAAAAAAGATTGTGGGAAGTAAATAACACATAGTGCCTACTAAAAATGATAGTATTAGTAGGAATATTAGGTTGAGTCAATGTAAAATAAAAAGGATGAATATATTTTGTAAATGTTGGCTTGGCATTCTTTGTTAGATCGGTATGTATCACATTAACCGATAATAGTAGAGGATTAGAAAACATGAATGAACAGACTTCCACGCCGTGCTGAAGTGTCACCAGATCGCCAGCCGTTCTCCAGCAGGGAGATGAACATCGAGGCAAGGAGTCTTTCTCCAAATGAATTGTTTCTGCTCAAGAGCTCGGTGTAGGGAACATCTGTTGACACTGAATATCAATGCGGGCTCAGAGGGGGAAAACGCAGCCCTGCTAAATCCCTTTCCAATGGCTAATTTATCTCCAAACAGCCATTTAAGAACACTAACCACTAGCAGGAGAGGGAGAAACATTCATTATGAAGATTTGCATTCGTAATAACGTGATTAAACAGCACCCTATCAATGAACTGGGAATCGATTTGAATGGCTCTCTTGAATTAAAACAGTGAGAGAGGAGGAGAGAGGAGTCTAGCTGGTGTTTTTCAAGCAGCTTCTGGTTTCCAGTTGGCAACATGAAATGCTCCTCGGCTCTGGTTCTGTTGAGCCGTCTCCAGTGTTTGAGGTGTGGATTTAATGGTATTACCATAGAAGATACCATGCTGGATCACAGCGTCAACACGTTTAACTCATGAAAGGTACATCAGTATATTATATTTACATAAAAAAATGTATACATACAAAAAAAAAATATATATATATACATATATGCATTTATATTATAAATATATAGGCCTCAACACTGTTGTTTTAAGTTCCTGTCTGGGATTTAAATCCTTTTTTAAATAGACTCTTTCGAAATTATAAAAAGCATAAGGGATATTCTAGTAATATTTTGTCCGACTGAGTTGAGCGAGCATGACGACGTAGCGTTTGGATTAAATCGTGATGAATGTGAACTTCATCAAAGGTGTGTGTTTCTACTTAGCCTTCTGCAAACACGCTAGCATGCCGCGGGACATAAAACTAAATCGCCGTTCATGAAAACAAGGAGAGAAATGCGTTTTTTTCAGCTCGAACCGAAGTCGCGGGCGCCACGGCGCTGTCAGCTCGTACGAGGAAGCCGCTCTCCAGGGATGATAGATTGTAGTTACAGTCGGAAGGAAATCTGGCGCCGGGCTCCGGGCCCGCGGCACGTCCGTCAGAGTGATGATCCCCGTCTCTCACCGCTGGTGTTTCTCCCGGCGGAGGGGGGGGGAGGGGGGGGGGATTGGCAGGGACTTAATTTGGTGGCATTTTGTGGTCTTTAAAAGAAAGGGGACTCATTAAAACCAGCCACGCCATCCGGCCCCCTCCTCCATCATTAGCCACTGTTACCGCAGATGAGAGGAGTACAATTATAGCCCGGTGTGTAACTTGTGTTGTCAATTTAAAAGTGATGGAGTGGTACATTATCCCACCTTAAACACGACCCTCTCTCCACACACGCTCCACGCTTTAATGAGTGTCAGCCTGGGAGGGTTTGACTCCCACAGAGGGTCAGCCGGCAGCCGCCCGCCTATTGCCAACGTTGACACATTTAGGCCTCGCCAGGTTTCCTCGCGCTACGCCGGAAATAATGCGGGAGGAAAATGTCAGGGATAAGTAGGCTATATTCACATGGAATATATCATCGCCAAATTACTAGCATGCAGGTTTAATGAAGATGAAAAGCAACACCTGCACCATGTCACAGAAACACATATTGTGGAGGATTTATAGGCCAGCGGAGGGGCTTTCTGCTCACATTGTTTAAATTCATACATGGCTTCCCGTTGAGCGATGATACGAAATTGTAATGGTGGTCGGTCTGGATCTGACGAAAACATTACGAGGAATTAGCAATTGTAATTTTCTTTTGGTTTGGATTAGATTTAGATGATCACATCTGCTGCTGAGAGTGATCCCGTACATTTATAACGATTAAACAACAACAATTTCTGCATTTTGTCTTGAGTAATTAAAGTCAACATTATTGTGCGTCGCCTGAAAGATAAGAAAGAAAATGCCTTCGACTGCAATTATGAAAACTATAACTCCATGAAACAACGAAAAAACTCACAAGTAAACAAACCCAACACCTGACATCAAAGTCATTTCCCAGAATCTTCTCCCTATTACTTAATTTAATGATTTGACTCACACTAAGCATGATTAAACATTAGAGGATTTGATTCAAGAGGGCATTTTACCATAAAATTGGTCTGGGCTCAATGAAAACAGATCAAAAAGACAGGGTGGGGGGCACGGCGCTGACCCTGGCATGTGGTCCGGGGGGGTTTAACAAATTAGCAATGCTCAACTGGAACGGAAGTCCCTGGCTGCGCCCACCGAGCGCCAGGCTTTACTCGTATGTAACTTCCACCTCTGGAACGCAGAGCGGCCAGTTTACAATCAGCTTAACCCGACTCTTATATTGCTCTCAGCAGGCCTCCCCCGCCATGTTGGGCCTCCAACACTATTTTGTTATTCTTTAATAATCTCTTTCTTTCTTTCCTTCCCCCGCTCTCATTTTCCCCTTCGTCTTTCTTTTCTTTGGTTCTCTCTCTGTGTCTTGCGCTCTCTCTCTCTCTGTCTCTCTCTCTCGCTGTCTTGCTCTCTCTCTCTCTCTGTCTCACTCTCTCCTTCCCTGGCTCGCTCCACTCTCGACTTTCCCTGGCATTCCATCTCCCTGACTCTCTCATTTCTTGCTCTCTTGTGTGCTCTAAAACTCTAAAACTCTTTGCAGGTTTTTGACATTTGGTGACACGAAAAACAAGCAGCAGGTTCTCCGTTCATCACACAGCTGCTAAATCTGTCATCAAAATGTTTGCTGGCATGTTTCTGAGCTAGCACAACCCCCCCCCCCTCCCTTAAAAACTCAAGAGACGCAAACGTGTGAAAGAAAAGGTCTGGCTGGTTTATTTGTTGACGGCAGAGAAAGACGCCGCACAAATTAATAAAGTTCCCTCCCACCCAACCATTTACGGCCAATCACGACGCAGCTGGACAGCAACATTTGGCCGGCGTCTGCGGCGTGTTCGCGGCGTGTTGGGGGGGGGGGGGGGTCAAACTGTTCCCGGCCCGTTGTTCAGCAGCGAGGTGTCGTGGGAAGGCGCTGGGAGCAGGGCGATGTGAATTAATTCACGTCTGTACATAACTCCATCTGAATGGTCTCCTCTGTTCCAAAGTTTAGTATTGAAGGGAGGGGAAAAAAAAGACAAGAGTTTGATTGCTGGATGTTCATCTCCATCTCTCCCCTGGAAAAGGCTCAATATGCTTGGATTAATTACCTTCTCTCAGAGATGAAGCAGTGCGCACCATCTGATGTGAGACAATCACATCTCTGTCCCGCCCTGAATAATCCCCTCACTCCATTTAAGAAAAAGGGGCTGTGTGTGTGTGTGTGTGTGTGTGTGTGTGTGTGTCAGGGGGGTGGGGGTGGTGGTGGTGGTGGGGGGGGGGTGCAAGGAGGGAAATAAGTTGAAAAAAGGGACATTTTTTAAAAACATATTCCTCCCTGAAAGAATTTAAACGCACATTTGAGCTCGCATGGCCAAACATCCATCGCATGCAAATGTGCAACAAATACGCGTTGATAATGTTTTGGCTGCAGAATACCTCCACTGCCCCCCCCCCCCCGCACCCCCCGCAAAAAAAGCTGCTCCTCCCACTGTCAGAACTAGCCCGGTACCACGGTCAAAACCAGTCCAGGTTGTGGGCCGCGTTACTGGGACGATTGCGGGGGAAATGAGAGGAACTCATTTTAGTAAATTCTTTAATGAATGTGGAGGACCACACATGGTAATGAAGGGTGTGCTGAACTTGCCCTAACGCTCTCTCCGTCTGATCTTTGTGCATCTTAATCTGATTAGCCCATTGTGGAGGTAAACTTCAGACCCAATCTTGTTAGCAGCTGGCCGAGGAGGTGGATTACGGGCCGGTGAGCTGGAAAATGAACTGAGCAGTGCAGCTTTGGCCTTGCTTTTCTTTTCAAGATCCTCACCGGCGATACTTCAGCTCCTTCTGCTTTTCTTTCCGCTGGCCCTTCAAACAAGATATTATCCCAGAAAAAGGCACTGAACCCCCTCCCCACCCCCCCCCCCCCCACACACACACACACACACACACACACACACACCACACACCCACACACCCTGTCTTTATCTCGGACGCCTTAACTAAGTGGGAACAATGGCCGCCAAAATCTCACCTTTCTTCTGGCACTCGCATTTAGCCCGGCCGGGAGTTATGAGAGCGGCCGGGAGAAAAGAAGTTTCTCCTTGCGCACATGAAGAAAGATTAAAGTCCACTTCAGGTCTGAGAGTTCTGTCCGGGTTCCTGTGGCCAGAGACGGACCCCGGGCCCTGGACCCCCCTCCCCCCCCCGGGACCCGGGGCCACCCTATAGGTGGGGCGCAGAGCGGCCGGGCGGCACCTCGGTGCGCTGGGGCCGCCGCTTTGGCCTTTTTTTTTTTCTGGCTCCTTAAATTATGCAAATGCCTAAGATGTGTGGTCCTTCTTAAGACACTCTGTTGTGCTTGCGGTCTTCGTGCGGTATTGAGTGCTTCTACAGTGAATGCACACCATAGTCCACCGCACAACTCCTCCCCGGGTCTGAAAAGAGTTCAAAGCATTCAAAAGACAAAAAGGCCTAAGCTGGGGATTTTTATGTACACTGAAAAGAAGAATAAAATATAAACTCCCCTTTTGGTGCGTGTTATAGCAATGGCAGCCACCTAAAAGCATTATGTTGGGACATAATGGGAGCCGCGTTGTTTTGTTTTCTTGGGGGGGGTTTGTCCCTCTCGCCATATGTGGGGTAGGAGCGGGCGCGACCGTTCTGCAACATGAGCCCCTGAATGCTCTTTTTGACACGCCATTGACGAAACAAGGAGCTCAAAAGAGTCTATATTCGATCAGGTTTTTCTGCCTCAATAGGTTATAATCAGTGCTAAAGTACGGAGCACTACACAGAGAAGAGAGCTTCTGAGAGTCCTAATCAGCAGGTTTTCCCCCTATTATAGCCCCCATCTGAGACTAACAGCCCCCAGAAGTACCTCCCTCTATTGATTATCTGGACGGGAATTTAAATATTAATACGCTGGCCGGCTGGCAGGCCCTCCAGGCCCGGCGGCATGGCAAAGCACTCATTCCCCAGATTAAAAACCCCAAAGTTTTTCATTCTTTTAGCACAATCCTGCTCCCCTTTCAGCGCATCGGGGGAGAGGGAGAAAGGCTTCAAGGGGGCGTTGAGAGGAGCCAGAGGGGCCCGAGAGGAGCCAGAGGGCCCGAGCTCCGCGTCTTCGCAGGGAATTCAAACACGGTACTTTTGTTTCAGGGGAGGACGGGGCCGGAGCGCACCGCGGCGAGGCGCTAACTACCGACGTCTGGACCCGGCCTGGCGTGCAGAGCGCCGGGCAAAAACATCAGCGCTAACCTCGCCGCTAGCGCTAACATTAGCCTCTTGTTGCTACACGGTGCTCCAATTAAAAGTAATGACCTTATTGGATAAGATATGATGCATAAATAAAAAGCTAGCACAGCAGCCTGCTGTGTCTGTGTAAGAATGGCACATAAATGAGACGTTAGCTAAAAATAGTATGCGCCCTCGTGTTGGCGTGGTGGGTCCATTCTGGGCATCTGAGACTGCAAACATTTGTTCCTTGGGTCTTTATACGGGACCGTTTTGGGGCCCGGGGGCCATTGTCTGCACACAGATCCAGGAGAGTTACAGCTGCTCCAGGGGCCCCAAACCACGATCCCCAAGTGAGAGAAAATAATATGAATTAAGGATCATGGTAATTGGCCATTAATGAAAGTAGATGACTATTGAGGCAAAATAAAATATGAATGGTTTAGAATATCACATTTCTAATCTGGGATTAATAATGTTTCTTTAATCGCATAATAGTTGTTTTTTCCCCCCCATATTTAACATGTACTATGCAGAATATTCAAGAGCCTCGTTTTTCTCATACAGACAGAAACTCTATTTCACTGTTCCCATTCTGAGTCCGATAAGAGAGCAGCTAACTGCTGTGTTAACCTTGCAGGAAGCACACCAGGAAGACATCAACAGGCAGAATTACAGAGACGGATGCCAAATGACTTGCTCACACGAGAGCTCCAGAAAAGGTGTCGGAGCCCAATGTCAATCTGGTCCTCCACTTTGAGGTTCCCAAGTGGAACAGGAAGTCCCCTGCGTGGCCGCGTGACACGGGCGACAGGACACGGTAATGACTCCGCGATGACAACGTCTCCTTCCCTGATTAACTGGCCCAGCTCTTCCTCCTAACTATCTTCCAATTAAAATACTCAGTGGTCGTCAAAATGAAGACGCGAAGTAACAGTGTAGCGATCCCCTCCACCGCACAAACCTAATCACCTCGGCGCCGCCGCCAGCCGCGTCCACCGTCTCACGGCCACGCGAGGGCCGACGTGCCCTCGGACGCGCGCCTCCTCCTGCGGTTGCCATGTTTGCGGCTTTGCGACGGGAAAGTTTCCTCCGCTCGGATCCCGGGTGTCTGTCCTCCCCGCAGCATTAGCAGAGCTTACCCTGATTAGCAGAGCTTACTCTCTCGAGGTGAGGGCCATTTTATACACCTTTGGCGCATGATAATGTGACAGCAAAGGCCATTAATGCAGCCGCACAGAGGTCATTAGCATCACTGCATGGTGCAGAATAAAGCAATCACCTCGTAAGGCCGCCGTCTCCGGTGGCCACGGGACAATCTGTCTCCCCCCATGTGGTTCACTCCCTACACGTGTAAGGTCAGTTAATGATGCTGGACACCGATATCCGACCAGGAGAGAGCTCTCGTGTCAGCTGCTTACGCCGCTGAATCAACCACACTTCTTAATCAGTGGCAAGAGACCCCCCGGCCGCCCGGACAAGCCCCCGCGGCTCATCAAACACGCCGTGTTTTGGATTAAAAGCGCCGCGCGTTGCGCGCGTTGGTGGGCTACCTCCAGGATGGGGCTGTGGTTCATGAGCTCATCAGCGCCCGGCCGTCCTCGCGGCGCTACTGTGGAGGATTTGGTTCAATTAACTCCAGAGTTAATATGGCTAGCACAGGCAGGGTTTATTTTTGTTTATGGATTAGGTGTAATGTAATAGGTTTTGAATCATCAAAAGGATGTTGCGACACAAGCGATTATAGGAAACGACACAAAACGCTCTCTGATTCTCTTTGAAAGAAAGGCTGGAGAGTGGAGATGTGCATCTGTACATGACTTGATTTGTATTTGTTGATTTTTAAAAGCGTTTGTGAGCTAAAAGGTTGGCCGGCATCGATACCTTGATGATCATTCCTATCCCCACACGCATCTCTCTGAAAACATCAAGCTTGTGATTCCATAAAAGCAAGAGATTTTTTCTTCCAAGATCTTACAACAAAGTTCCTGGTGGAAAGCCTACAGGATCATGTTAGCTTCCCCGTTCCCCTCAGAAGACGAGGAGAAGAGGAGAAGAGGCTCCGACAGCTGGGGAACAGATGACAAACAAAGTAACTAAAGGAGAACATCACAGCACAACAATACATCAGTGATGCTGATGTTTCACTGGCGCTCAGATGGCATCCCAGTTATTATTCTTAGAGACGGGTGAAGGATGGTTGCCACCATCCATCATGAAACGATAAACCAGTGCTTCGGGGAGGCGGGGGAGGGAGAGACAGAGGGAAGGAGGGAGGGAGGGAGGGAGGGAGGGAGGGAGGGAGGGAGGGAGAGACTGAGGGGGGGGGAGACCAAGGGAGGGAGGCAGGGAGGGCTAGAGGTGTGTTGGACACTCGAGGGATCTAATTACTAACCCTATTAATCTGTAGTTTGACCCGGCGAGACTCAGAGCGAGGAGCTTCCTCCATCCGGAGAGAACAAGCAGCCCGAAAAATAATAACCTTGTTGCTCGCTCATCCTCCGTCTCCGCAGGAAGCGCCGGGCCGAGCGCCGGGGCCGTCCTCCTCTCCGCACGCCGGCGAGACCGCGGCAAAGTTTACCCGCTTCAGATTCGCATCTGACGCAGAGTGACTTTGAAAAAACAAACTCTGCGGAAAGCCTAAATTATTCACCGAGGAGAAGAAACGGCGGCGGCGCCGACGCGGTCAAATCGCGGCGTAAACGCCCACGCCCGCGGAGCGAGGGCTTCCGGAGGAGCTGACCCTCTGAGTGAGACCGGGGGGGGGAGGAGGACACGCGGCCCCCCCCCTCCCCCCCCCCTCCCTCCCTCGCGGCCTCTCGGAGCACACGGGAGCGCGCGCAGCGGCGGCGGCGGCGGCGCCTTCCTTCTCGGCGCGAGCGCCCGGGCGCCGCCGCCTCCTCCTCCTCCTCCTCCTCCCTCCGGGGGGGCGCTGCTCGTTAGCGGCTGGCTGTCGAGGTCAGCACTTTGCAGAGTCAAAAACAATGTCATGCCTCGGAGGCCCGTGTGTCTCTGCCCTTCTACTGTACTCAATTAGACCCCCGGCCTCATCGCCACCGCAGAGTCCGGGCGGACATTTTGTAGGAAGAGGCATTAGCTTGAAGCCTTTTTTTTTTTAGAGGCGAACGGCAAGGAGATTACATGAAAGGTTATGTTTACATACGGCTCAGTGAAAGGCATATGGATTTCTCATTAAAAGACCACTTATGGCCAATTTACTAAATTACTTGATAATAGTCCTAATCACTGCTCTTTAGAGCTGCTTTATAGAGAATAAAAGATGTAGGGCCTGCTGTTACTGTAAAGAAAACACTGCTGTGTCTTCATGTAACTCAACCCCACCAGACTCATGTCTTTGCTACCAGAATGGACAATTTACGTTATATTCCACAAATATTTTTGTCAAGCATTTTCCCTCAAGCAAATTAAAATTTGTAACATCCGATTTTGCATTAATTCATAAATAATACATACATAAATACAAGGCTTATTCATGATCAGATATAACTCTTTGCCCAAGTACATAGGATGCATCTAATGATGCTCCAGGAGCAGATGAATAACCTGGTATCTCACACTAATTATGCCTCAGAGTGATGTAAGCACAGCGCTCCTCCTCGTACAGAAGAACGTTGCATCATCTGGTGACCAGGACACGCTGGTGAGCTGGGAGGGTTCGGTAGTGGCCCGGTAAACAACAATGCTCCGCATGTCGCGCTGCCCGCAGGACCCCCGGGTCTGAGATAGCGCTCGCTCCTCACCCCCTTCACCGCGGGTCGCGGGTTCAAGTCCCGCCATCACTCGGACACTCGGCGCCACATTTCAAACCGGAGAGAGAGAGAGAGAGAGGAGCTGTCGGCTTTGATGCCTCCCCTCAGAAGGCTGCCGTGTAAAAAAGGACCGTTATCCATATTTCAGGGCCGGGGTCCACAGACGGATGGTGGGATAAAAAGGTAGAAACCTTTGAACCAAACAAAGCCTTGTCACCCTTCTGCCCCCGTCACACACCGGCTGCCGCTCGGAGAGAGAGAGAGACGGCGCCGGGGCGTCCCGGGCTGTGACCGGCCGCCGCGTAGCGCCAGAACGCAAAAAGGCTGAGTGTCTCCTGCGGAGAGACCGCACCTCCGCCCGGCGACCCCCATGCCCGCACCGGCGCCCGCCATCTGGGGCCGCTTTGAATCCTGGCGGGCGGAGGACGCGACTGCATTAGGCTGATTAAAGCGCCCGCGGCCCGGGCCACTTGTACCCTTCTAGCGGCAGATGAAAGCGGCGTCCGGCCCGGTCCTCCTGGCCCCGCGCTCACAGGGTCAACAAAACAACGGAATACCGGAGTGGAGGCAATTGAAAGCTTCTCTGGAAAATGATCTCTAATTGGCCCTTTGTTCCCGGCGGGAGCGGGCTCCGACTCCGGTCTCCCTGAAAGCTTCTGCTGAGGCAGACACTTTGGAGAAGTGACCATTACTTAAACTACACTTCAGACGGCAACAGGGAAAATGGTTTGGAGCGCGGCCCCGCTATCAAAAGCACAAAATAAGTGAATTAAATTATGGAGGTAAAGAATAAAGTCAGGGTCAAAAATAGTAAAAACAAAAAACACACATACAAACATAAATCATGAGCGTTTTTTTTTTTCTAAACCGCGCATTTGTCTGATTTGCCGGGCTCTCCTCACATCTCGGACAAGCTGTCCCGTTTCAGTCGCGAGGCGCCAGGCGCGCTGAGCTGTTCACAACGCCATCCTCCTTAACCACCGCAAAACACCATCTTTACCAGCGCCGCTGGCTTGACGAGGTGTCACGCGGGCGCTGCCTTTCATTCCAGACATTATTCAGGGAACGCGACGACGTATCACACTTTGGTGGGGAAATCAAGCGAGCTGACAGCATTATTCTAGTACCAGCGTGGAGGAAACAATGGGAGGAAAAAAACAACAACAACAACAGCGAATAAACAAACAGACGCGGCGCTAAGCAGCTGCTGCCGGTTGATAGCGGTATGAAAGGCCGCAGTGATCAATGCCTTCTGGATTTTGATAACACGTTCGCTCGCTCCTCAGACAAATGATGGGAATGCTTAAGCAGAGGGGGGGGGTGGGGTGGGGTGGGGGGGGAGGAGGGCGTGCGATCTGCCAAATATGCTCCAAATTAGCCTTCAAGAGCAACTCTCTCTCTGTGTACGCAAGAGGCTGCATGAGCAAATAACGGGCCAGAATAAATTAGCTTTGGATGTCAGCCGCGATCGCGGAGCCCTGTTTCCTGTTTTGTTTTGCTACGTCGCCTCTTCGCCCGGCTGCCGGATGGCTCCGAATGAAAGCGCTCTCTCTCTCTCTCTCTCTCTCTCTCTCTCTCTCTCTCTCTCTCTCTCTCTCTCTCTCTCTCTCTCTCTCTCTCTCTCTCTCTCCGTTCGCCACTCACTGACACTCCAAGAGGCATGCGGGTCCACTACGCCCAGCTGTGCCCCCCCCCCCCCCCCCCCCCATGACTGGCTGGCTCCGCAGGCTGCTGCTGCTACATTCTCACTGCTGCTCGAGGAGTGCTGTCGGTGGAGGTGGTGTTGAGGGTGGTGGTGGTGGTGGTGGTGGTGGAGCCAGTGGAGGTTGTAGTGGAGCTAGTGGAGGTTATGGTGGTGGTGGTGCTGGTGGTGGAGGTAGTGGTGGTGGGGGTGGAGATAGTGGTGGTGGGGGAGGTAGTGGTGGGGGTGGAGGAGGGGGTGGTGGACGTTGTGGTGGGGGTGGAGGAGATGGTGCCGAGACGGGGGTTTCTGCAGAAGATTGAGCGTATAAAGTGCTCGTCCTCTTGGTTTAAACAAGCGTTTGAAATGTGACAAATAAGATGTTTATCTTCTCCCAAGTGTCAATGTATTCAGCGGGGAGAATAAATATTGAAATCCCCTACGCTGTACATATCTATATGAAATGTTTATGTACTGTAGGTAGCCTTGCCTACTGGTAGAAATGACTCCAGAAATGCAATCGACAATGAAGTTCAAATAAATACTATTCCACTGCATCAACAGCCCACTTTACACACTAGGTTACCAGACACTCTGGGAACAACAAATACTTAGAACTCAATCTATCATCTTAATTCACCAAGCGCATTTCAGCCAGCAAAATGTGTTATATATATATATATATATATATATATATATATATATATATATATATATATATATATAAAAGAGCACTGAGATTTAAATTCAGTATGTGAATGAAAGTCACAGCTGGAAAATTAATCAGATAAAGTATGAGCTTCACTCTTTCAACTGGTGCTACCATTTAGGGATAAACAAAAGCTACTGAAACAACTTCGCCTCGCTCCAAACACCGGTCAAACACGTGGGCATTCAAATCAACACCACCGCCAAATCCTCCCGGCAGTCCGTCGGGGGAGGCCGCGGCTCCGCGGTTCACCGAGGACGAAGCGCCAGACGGGCGGCGAGCCCTCGTCATCGATCCCGGGAATCGAACGCACGTCGCTCAGCGCGAGGGCCGAGGGCGGCCGCCACGCCGCGCCGCAGACCCTGGAGCGGTCTCCTGCAGGAGAGATGTTTGGAGCCGGGAGTCCTCGCTTAATGAAATGTTTGCTCCCCTTCCAGCGAGGACCTCTGAGAAGAGTCACTAAAGTCCTCATTGTCCCGCTCAACTTGACCCGACCCGGCTGGTTAAGCTGGGCCATTGAACTGGGGAAGGGGTGGGGGGCGCCTTTGTGTTCCACGGGAATACGAGAGCCCCTAAAAAGAGCGTCCCATAGTGAAGGCCGAGAGACGGCCGTCTATTGAGCTGAAGAACCTGTTCATGTCGCGCTCATCTGTATGTGTTAGCTAGCACAGTGTTGCTCCAACTCTTCAGCCTCAAATACCCCCAAAGGCCCATCAGGAGGCCTCAGATAAACCACCCACACCACAAACGTTTTCCTCTTCACTAATATTTACCTAGTATCATTCAGCTTCACTATTGATACCCAAGTGGCCAAGGAACTAAAATTATACTTATCCTTATCCATCCTATCCTTTGGCATCATTATTAATACTTTAGTAGCTTAGGGATGAATATTATACTATTATTACTTAGCATCATTATTTATAATGAAGTTGTCTAAGAATGTATACTATACAATTATTATTTAGCATCATTATTGATACTGCATAGGTCTAGGAACTATTTCTATTTCTCGGCTCAACAATCAACATCATTTCACACATTCAACAGATGGGAGTCTGTGAGTGTTTCAGTCCATGTAAGAAATACGTATCTGGTATTGGATGACCGGAGACTGCTCAGGCCAGAGCTCAGCATGCATGCCAAGATCTTGGACATCCATCTTTGACGCCTCGCAACAAGGTTCCACACGGAACTCGAATTTAAAAAGTAATGAACTGTTTCCTCGGGCCTGACTGATTCTGGTTACCCATGGTCCAAAGCTTCCAACAGACACCAACGATCACAGGGGCGGCCGGACAACGGGAGGGGGGTCCATGTTTAGACGTCAGCTGTTCAGAGGAACCTGCCAGCCAAAGGAACCTACAGGACAGAGGAACCTGAAGCCCAGAGGATCCTGCAGGTCAGAGGATCCTGCAGGCTAGAAGAACCTGCAGGCCAGAAGAACCTGCAGGCCAGAGGAACCTGCAGGCCAGACGCAAAGCATCGCTATCTAAAAACAATTATATTCTTCAATAAACACAATAAAGGGCCATCAAATAATAGCTAAACCTGAGCTGAAGCTATCGAGGAGAAATGTAACCGCCACAAAGCGTTCAAAAACCAGGACTTACTCCAATCATGGAGAAGAACATGAAAAATAAACAAAGAGATTAGGATGTGAAAGATAGCTTTGAAATCCATTTTATTTTTCCATAGCGCATTTTTGATGTATCTTTGTCCTGGTCCTGAATAAGGACCAGCAGCATTATAACCACTTCACCGCCTCACCTCGGTGCTCAGATGGATCGACCGGAGAAGCAGAAACCAGCTGCTAAGTTAGCAGTGATTTACGGCGGACCAGCCCCGACTTGTCCGCGCATCAGGAGTGTGTAGAGCTTTTGTTTGTGGTCTCCCACTGGCTGCAGAAGAGAGGAGCGCTGGGTTCTCTCCCCCTAGGCCCAGCACCACCTCCTCCTCCTCCTCCTCCACCTCCTCCACCACCTCCCCATTTTTCCATCTCAACCTTCCAGACGCCTCCCAGTCTCCTAATTACCACCATGAAGTGGCCACTCCCCCCCAGGACCCTATCTGCTAACACGTAGCACGCTGCTATCGCGTACCGCGCCACTAGCGCGTAGCATACCGCTAATTGTCCGATTACATCAACAATAGCGCATCCTCGGGAAGAACAAAGAAGGAGGGGGGGAGGAACTTAACATGATCATTTTCATTAACCCCGATCTCTCCCGCGCTTTCATCATCCAACGCCACTACCCCCCCCCCCCCCCCCCCCCCCCTGCACCGTGCCGTGTCGAGGTACTCAAATTATCCACACGCTGCCTAGCTAGCGAGCGCTAATTATCCAAAGAGTTCCTCATTAGGCCGTTTCAGACTCAACCTTAGATCAACACTTGCCTAGACCTTGGGGAGATTCGTTCCCAACAGCGGTTAAACAAACAATCAGTTCAAAGCGTCAGGTATTCTGCAGAGCCCAGGGTAAACAACTGCTCACTTGAAAGACTCCCTCTGTTTTCCCCCCACGCCCCCCAGTCCAGAATTCATTTAGCTCAATTTTGTTCAATTTCTTCATTAGCAGAGTTCACGGAGTTATCGAAAGGTCCGCACACCGCCATCCTCACGTGGGTGGAACCAGGGTGAAGGTTCTGCCTCCTCCTCCTAGCAGCTCGACCCTCCGGGCGCCACGGCCTCGCGCGGAACCAGACCCAGTCTGCCCGTGGCGTACCCCGAATGGCGAGGAAAAACTTCAGTCCTCCCAGTACAGAGTGTGGGCTCTGAAGAACGAGTCCCTGTGTGTGATTGCTGAATAACTACAGTCAGCTACTTAGCCTCGCCAATATAACGTACAGTTACTTTCACTTTCGGTTTCATCCCCGTCGCGCTTCAAGTGGGAGCGGCGCGACGCGGGACACAATCTGAGTCTGTCACTTAAAATAAAATGCCGTCAGATCCGTTACTTTAACCTTGAAGCAATTAGCCGTTGCCGAGCGGTAATGAGAGCTGACATCGCCGGGCGGTGATGAAACCTCTAATTGCTGTGTAAAAAAATGAAGCTCTTGACATCACTGCTGACAGGCTGGCTTTCTCTTCCCCCCCCCCCCCTTCGTTGTGCGGTCGCATGATGTGACGGCGCCCGGTTCGAAACTTGAAAGGTATCGTAGCTTCTGTGCCATCAGCTGTCCTGTCACTCGGGGAAGGAAGAGGGGGAGAGAGGGGGGGAGAGAGAGCGAGACAGGGAGAGAGAGCGGAGGAGATAGTGGCTGGATTTGCTGAAATGATGAGGCCGTTTAAACTCTGATGCGCCGCGGTGAGCGCATCATTCAACCACAAGGCTGCCGCAGCCCAAGACACGCTTTTTATACACGGAGGGATGGAGAGAGGAATGGAGGGATGGTGAGATGGATAGGCGGAGGGGAGGATGGAGGGGTGGGTGGAGGAAGGAAGGGATGAGGGGAAGGGAGAGGGGGGGGTGAAGGGATGGAAGGGGAGAGTACAGCCAACCCGTTGTACCAGTCTGTTAAAGCGCTCCTCAGGCTCGGAAACAAAGGAAGATTCAACGCGGACTTGTTTGTCGTCAGCTCACTTGGTCAAAGCCCTTGGCTGACATGTAACCTGGTTATAAATGACATCACTCGAAAAGATTGTACAATATTATTAAAACGTTTCATCTTTGGCTCAAGACGAAAGCTCTTCCTGGGAAATATCCACGTGGTCACTTGAAATGAAAAGCCTTCAAAATAATATTTAAAATCAATTTGATCCCCAAAATAGTCCACATACATTAATTAACTACAGAAAGTCAATACTTAATTGACTTTCAACTAACAAAAAAATTACTTATAATAAGCTAACATGTTGTGGCTATATATATATATATATATATATATATATATATATATATATATATATATATATAATGACCTTAATGATTAATAATAAAGGATGGCTATAGCTAGTAGCATTTTTAGAGAAAGTTTACTTTCATCTGAACTTTTAAACCCGGATAATTAAGATATAATAGCACAACACTCGCTGGTGTAAAATAGTCACAGCATCGTGTGCCAGATTTTACAATTAAAAGCATTTAAATATCCAACGCGTTAGGTTTTAGCCCAACCGGGCGGGGCTAGATTTGTGACGCAAGAGATGTGATAATGAGAGGCCAAGAAGACCAAATGTTACCGAATTACGGTAATGACGAATATCTCCCACCAGCACATCGCTTGGAAAATGTGGCAATTAAATTGCTCAACAAGCTTTCCCGAAGCAACGACTCTCTCATGGCCATCTGGTCCGGGTAATATGTGTCACGTCGAGAAAGCCCTAATCACCTTGGTTAAAGCCGCTACCCTTTTCAACAAATGCATGTCTCTATTAAACACTCTGTTTGGAAAAAAAAAAAGAGAAAGGTGTGGGTTTGGCAGACGACGTCAAGGGAATGTGTTTTAAATCTGTTCAGCATGAATTTGTTACCGCAGATGTTTCTGCTCATTTTGCTTTAACACTCAGTGATGAATTAAAACAAGCTGATAAAAAATACAATAACGAAAATTAGGTATAATCTACTAGACTTTTTACATTGAAACACAATAAAACATAACTGCGCACGGTTATTGCGTATTTTACGCGTGCGCCCAATTTGTGACTAACTAATATAAAAAGGGTTAAACGTTAAATTTCTTATTTAAAACCTAATGGCGGTCGGCAGCCAACCAGAGCCGAGCAGTAACAAGAGGGCTACTGTGTTATTATTAATGAACGGAAGCCCCCCGTGGAGAACATCAATAAGTCATGTTGCAGATGAACAACACGTCGGCACTTCTGCCTAATAGGGAGAGGCTAAAAGGACAATATGGTACACTAATATTAAATATAGAAATATTATACATCCATGCTGGTGGAATTACAGAGCCTCGCCATATTTGCTTACATATTCTATTTTTATACGGAGTCGAGCATCAGGCTTGTTGTTGAAGAACAAGTTTATTCTTTTACAGACCGGCGTTGGTCTTAAAACCACAATTCCTGGTCAAATAAGAAAACGCACGAATCCGCAAAGAGGAGCCAATCGTTTTTTAGAAAGCTCAGTTTTTCCAGCCGCTTTCTAACAATAAGGACACTCAGAAGGGACCGGCGGACGGAGCCGAGAGGCCACAATACTAACGGAGATATTTGGAGACGGCAAAGCTGGTTTAGCCTTTACAATCAGCTGTTTTGATTCAATTAAATCCAATTCCGGATAAAGTTGCGCAATTAAATGTGATACAAATTATAAGATTCATAATGACATATGTTTCATAGTGTGTGTGTGTGTGTGTGTGTGTGTGTGTGTGTGTGTGTGTGTGTGTGTGTGTGTGTGTGTGCGTGCGTGCGTGCGTGCGTGCGTGCGTGTGTGCGCGCGCGTGTGTGTGTGTGTGTGTGTGTGTCAGATGATTTCGAATAACACTGCTTTTATAAAATGAACGTTTACCCGTCATATTGCTTTTACCTTAGGCCTGGTATAAATATTTCAACGTATTAAGTTAAGTCTCTAATTTTAGAACAACACGTGTTTCGTGATAAACCCTACAGTGCCCCGTGTCGCAGAGGGAAGGTCACATTGGTTTGAACACGAATACAAAAAAAAACTAAATCCGCAAACGGTCACAGCGAAACCCGAGCAAAACGTGTCCCCGAGCGCTTTTATTGTGAAAGTCCAATCCCATAACGCGCGTCCTCGTCAAGACTCCCCAGGGCACGCGCATGTGAAGGCCTTCAGGACTAAACATCCCAACAGCAGGATTGGTGACGCCATCCCATGTGATTTGGGTCCCAGCTGCAGGCCGACTTGGTTTGTAATTCACGGATATTTAGGATCAAACTGGTTTCAATCTCTCGTTTATTCAGAATCTCCGCGATCCGACCGACAGATAGCTGCTAATTCGCTGCTATCTAATACTAATAATACTAAAGGTTGTGGTGACGGCTGTCGGTCATCAAGATGGAAATGACGTCAAAGGCTGGTGTTCCCGTGTCCACCCCCCACGAGACCCCCACAGAACAGCTGCCAAACCAACAGAGCATTCCCACAACGGGGGGGGGGTCATGTCTGCAGCCCCACTCATCAACCTGCTCTCTCTCACACACACACACACACACACACACACGCACGCACGCACGCACGCACGCACATGCACGCACACACGCACGCACGCACGCACGCACGCACGCACGCACGCACACACACACACACACACACACACACACACACACACACACACATACACACACACACACACACACACACAGAGTTGCGGGTTCACTTCCAGCCACACGGCCCTGGTCGCGCACGAAGCTCATTTTAAACCAAACCGCCACGGAAATATAAATGGCCATTAAAATTGTTATTTTAAAAATGGTAATGACTATTGGTTGTTTTTATCCTGCTGAGATCAGGTTTACAGCTGTGTGGCGTCATAGCCTCTGCTATATCATTAGATTATATAGGCCTAGATTATTTATTATTTTTCTTGAGCAATTGTCACAGAAAAATAATGTCCCCGGGGATTAATTGCGTAATCAGAATCAGATTAGACGAGCGCTCGTATACGAGTAGAACCAGTAGATTTACACCAGTAGAACCAGTAGAATTACACCATTAGAACTAGGGGATGGTGGGTTTTCTCAGGTTCATGTTTTCTCTCACATTTCAAAAGACGCGTTCCGTTTCGTATCAGTACTTTATTCATTCGTTCTCCTCATCTAATAAACTTTAGAAGTTTATTCGCTAATTTAAGTGGATTTGTACAAAAGACAAACAAAACAATCAACCAGACATTGAAGCTCCTCTCCTTCCTCCCCGTCCTTCCTCATATTAAATAAGCTCCTTTAGCGCTCAAACGTCTTAGAGTCTCTGTGTTTCAAACGTCCTGCCGTGCCCGAGCATCCTCCGTGCGTAATTCCCCGCGTCGCGCACGCACAACGCGTCCAAACGGTCGATGTGGTCGTCGTGTTTGTTGTTCGGGTGAGTTTTAGTTTGTTTTATCGTGCATGTGGCGCGCCCTGCATGGAGTTGCCCAGGGGGTTCAGAGCCGGCTGGCCACCCGGCCCGAGGCCGTGGATGAGTACCCGGGGGACCAGAGGCCTCTGGAGGCCGGGGTGGGGCGCGGAGGGAGTCCGGTACATGCTGCTGTACATGGCCGCGGCCGCCGCTGCCGCCGTGCTGCCGTCCATAGTGCCCAGTAGGCTGGGGTGGTAGAAGTACGGAGAGGGGAACATCCGCTGCAGGGCCGAGTAATTTCCGGCCTCCGCCAGCAGCTCGAGGCCCACCGCCGTCTGCCGCTTCCATTTGGTTCTGAAATCACATCAAAAAACACGCGTTAATTAATTATTTAATTAGCCCAGCCTGGCCCAGCCGCATTCCCATGGCAACCCCCCTAATTAGCATGCCAAGACCTAATTATGGGATGGACGGGTGGGTTATTAGGGGTTAATGCCACACAGTTGCATTCCATGGTTTATGATATTACCGTCTTTTTTTAATGGGAAAATAAAAAAAGATGCCAATGCATTATGACTTTCTGCCGTTACAATAGGCCTAATTCTAAATAAGCGATATGATATTTAAACACCAGCGGTGATTTGGCTGGCCCGCTCGTGTGAGTTGAAAACTGAAAATATTAACTCTGATGCTAGAATATGAGCAACACACATATGTGTTCACGTACATGCATACATGTAGGCCTACATACACACGCAGCGCGGCGTTGTGTTACACGGCGCGGCATGTTAATAAAGCATCTGAGTGTGAATGGGAGTGTTGAGATGCGGAATCACACGTCTTACATGCAGGCTTGCTTCGCTGCGCCCGGTATAACAAATAAGAACCACACAATCACACGTCTGGCGGGTGTACATTTAGCCTCTATATGATTATATAAATCGGTATTATTATTGGGTTACTTCAAACTCAAATGCTTGGTGTGGACCTAAACACTGACGCCCATTTGTTGCTGATTAAATGATTCATCCCCGAGGGGAACTGAACAGAAGTTGGAACGCATTCTAAAAGAAAAAAGCAATACAAACACAATTCACAATACTGACTCCTATTAAAAGGATACAACAGAAAACACGAAGTAAAATCTAAATTAAATAGAGGTATTTGTTTTTACAATAGTAGCCTATATAGACCAACAAGTACGCACACAGTGCGATGGGTCCGCTGGGAACCCAGCAAGCATAAACAGTAGAGGCTACCACCTGAACTGTCCGACAGCCCCCTCAAATCACACATTAGTTTACTTTAAACGGAGAAAAACACAGGGGGGTGAGAGAGAGAGAGAGAGAGAGAGAGAGAGAGAGAGAGAGAGAGAGAGAGAGAGAGAGAGAGAGAGAGAGAGAGAGAGAGAGAGAGAGAGAGAGAGAGAGAGAGAGAGAGAGAGAGAGAGAGTAGACACATTCCTAGATCGATAGAGCGACAGACTGATATAAAGAGAGTGAGAGAACTTGCAACGAACATCTGGCCGTGTAAAATACGCATCCTCCTTGTTTACCTGCGGTTCTGGTACCAGGTTTTGACCTGCGTGTCCGTGAGGTTGAGGGCCGCCGCGAGGTCCATGCGGTCCTGGACGCTCAGGTACTTCTGTCGCTCGAAGCTCCGCTCCAGCTGGTTGAGCTGGTGGTCGGAGAACGCCGTCCGGGCCTTGCGGGGCTTCTTGGACCGGGCCGGGGGGCTGTCTCTGCTGCTGGAGATCTCGCGCTCCCCCTCTTCCTTGGTGCCTGCATCAGGTGAAGTCATGTCGTGAGTGAGTGGGACTGCTGACCCCCATATGTATGAGAGCGCACATAAATCCCCAAAGGGAAATACCGGCGCTACAGCAGCAAGATACATCAGCCTTTACAAATAAGAATACACATTGGGATACGTACAATATGTATATATATATATATATATATATATATATATATATATATATATATATATATATATATATATATATATATATATATATATACCTGTACCTTCCACAAGATAGTATCATAAATTAAGAACATAACAAACCCGAAATATTATGTCCACGACCGCGCGTAAAGATAGCATTCAGTTGTTGTCGATCAATTAATTACCCGTTGGATCGCTATCACGAAAAGATTGAATTAAAAAGATTAACATAAGACGGAAAACACACACAAAGATGTTATTGTATTGTTATTTGCATCGTCTAGAGTGGGCTACTGGTTGTATTGTTTGATATGCAGGGCTCAGGAACCGCAAATCCAAGTATTTCATTTCACGAATTAATTCTCCTCGGCGTTCTGCAGAAGAGCAAAGATAAACATAAGAGAAGCCGAACTGAAAGAAAAACGTGTGCTGATTTGTCATACATTTAATGTGACGCTCGGCCAGTGACGTTTTCGGGTCGTTGAAAACAATAACAAGAGGCCTACTTAACGCAACTTGACGCAAAAAAATGTGTGTCAGAAAAACTCAACCAAGGGCAAAACAACTAAACCTCAACTTCATCCGTCACCTTTGGTTTTTTTCGTTTGTTTTTTTTTCTCAATAGAAAACGAGAAATCGATATGTCGATCGATCGGTCAATCCATCTCTATTTGTACGAGTTTTCTGGGCGCCTCGCGGAGGATCAATCATCTCTAATTGACCCACGAGGGAGTCGCGCGCCTCCCGTCTGCTCGGCGACGTGACGCGAGGACCGGCGAGGCTTCACGGGACAGTTCTGGTTCTGCTGCAGAGATACGAGGCTTCACGGGACGGTTCTGGTTCTGCTGCAGAGATATGATGCTTCACGAGCCGGTTCTGGTTCTGCTGCAGAGGTCCTGAATTGTTCTGATTTAGCTTTACTGTACGGATGTCCTTAATAACACCAGGCCTACATTATAAATCATACTATTTATTACAAGTTGTATTGTAAATATATTATTATCCTCATATTAGTCAAATAATTGAATGTTTTTTTGTCTATTTTGTCTATTTTGGCAAAACATAATTTGTGTCGACTTTTGCACAAAAAAAAATACACCGTGCAAATGTGTGCAGACTCAGGCTGCAGTAGATTCTGATATATTATTTTACTGAATATTTAGAATACAATTCACAGAATAACACACGCCGATTTAGAGTCTGTTTGGATTAATTGTAAACCCTTGTAGAATAGTATTATTTAAAATAGTATAACATTATTATTACAGTAGCCATTATTTCAAATCATTCTGAGATTACAGAGCAAACTATTCTATTTTCAAGTCAGAAGCGATTTAATATTTCTCACTCCAATTACTGATCAATTTTAAACATTTAATGACTTTCTTCAACATTTAAAACATTGAATATTACTTTCCTCAATATTTAAAACATTTAATATTACTTTCTTAAACATTTACAATATTTTCTATTCCCGACCCTCAAATTTAGTAAATGTTATATTCCCTATTCCAACAATTAAAGCAAGGTATATTCCTCTGTAACATTTAAAACTTGTTTCAATTTATATAGTTATGTTCCTCTAACATTTAAACATTGTTTCTATAGTTACATTCCTCTGTAACACTTAACCATTGTTTCTATATATATAGTCATATTCCTCTGTAACATTGAAACCTTAGTTACATTTCTTTAACATTTAAACCTTGTTTCTATATACGTTGTTACATTCCTCTCTCACATGTAAACCATGTTTTTTTCCTCTCCAACATGTAGCAACACATGTATGAACACGCACAAATATGAACACACACGTATGAACGCACACCTAAGAACACACACACACACACACACACACGTAGCCGTGCCATGTGAGCTCCATCCCCTACACCTACCGTTGCATTTCATGTCGTGCTGTAGCTCGTCCCCCCTCTTGGCCCTCAGCTCGTCCTGCTCGAGCTTGGGTCGGAACCCGTCCGCTCCCGGCGTCGCGCTCTCGCACTTTGGCGCATGGTGATGGTGGTGGTCGGGGGGCGACGGGACGCTCGTGCTGTACGGCGCGCACGCGGCTAGAGGCTTGCTGTCCCCCAAGATGTCTTTGATAAGGAAGGACGAAGTGGCGGTGCGCGCGGCGCCGACCGCCAGCTGGTTGTGATGGCTGTGGAGGTGGTGGTGGTGGTGGTGGTGGCTGCTGTTGTGGTGGTGGTGGTGGTGGTGGGGATGAAGGGGATGCTGAGGACTGTCCGGGGTGTCCATGGTTACCGAGATGGGGGACGAGGGCTCCGTGCCCACGGTGTCTATGTCCGAGCACGCGGGGGACGGCGTCGCGTGGCTCCTCGCGTCCGCCGCCGTCCTACCCTCTCCGAGGCGCGAGTCTCCGTTCATCATCGCGGCGGCGGGGATCGGACCCGTGTTCGAGGCGCTCGACAGGATAGTGTCTATTCCAAAGTTGGAGCCGCTGGACCCCTCCATGTTACCAACGTGAACACGTCTTCATAACCCCGACCCGGCGCTGCAAACTCTCCGTGTGACGCTGGCTCCTCGACGGTGAGGATGAGGATGGGAAATAAATGACAAAACCAACTCGCCCAAAAACAGATAATAAAAATGATAATTAGAATAATTGAACGGAGAACAAAAAAAGAGTTGTCAGATGAAGGAAATCAAATCCACGTCTCCATGTGTCTGGTCCGCGCCTCGTTCGGGTCTTTAAACTTTGCGCTAAAGTTGCTGCGTGGCTGAGGGTCTCGCGGAGCAACTCGTCCACATTACGCTCCTTTCGCTTCTAATCGTTCCGCTGTCGAGCCGCCACGATGACTTCCTACGATGACGTCACGGGCCCACGGCGGAGGCGAATTAATATTTTCTCTACCTTTCATCACACAACACTCGCTGTCATTGGCTAAGGCGTGGCGGCCCTCTGAGCGCCGCGGCCAATCAGAGAGTTGTTTCTCTATCTGTGGTGGGCTGCAGCCGGCCGCGGGATGCGCTGCGTCCAGGTTTAAAACATGGATGTGTGTTCCAGGGCTACAGGCGCAGAGCTTCCATTACGAGTCTAGATGGTGTCCGATACAAGAGAGTCTTTACTTCTGCAGGTGATCCAGGACAGAAAACTACCAAACTACAAAAGCTCCTCAACTACTTAAACCACCAGAACTAAAAGGCGAGTCACCGTTGGGGGCATTTTCAGGCAGCTGATAGAACTTCAACCCTCAACCCAAACATCTCAACAGCAGCATGGTAGGCCAAAGCAGAAACTTTCAAACTTTTAATATTTATATTTTATCTAATTTTTGGCGTGGATTACTGATAACGGACTGCATCATTTTGTAACTTAAAAATGTTATTCGTAGAAAGGCATGAGCAGATTCACCAAACATAATGTGTTTATATTTCTTATTGTGTGTGTATATGTGTGTAGATAGATAGATAGATAGATAGATAGATAGATAGATAGATAGATAGATAGATAGATAGATAGATAGATAGATACGCGCGCGCACGCACACACACACACACACACACACACACACACACACACACACACACACACACACACACACACACACACACACACAGACGTATTAAAGGCACCGTGATACAGTGGTGATTGTTCTGTGTTTGTAAGTACGCGGTGGATGCTCACACGGTCTCGGGCCGTGGAAGCCGAGACGCGTGTTGCGTGGTGACAGCGCGTGCAGGCGTTAGTCGCCTCGTCACACTAATTAGGAAAGCAATTACGGAGCGATCACGTGATTACATTTGGACGTTTCTCAGCGCGTGAGTCTTAAGGACGTGACGTTATAATCATATTATACTTCTATGAATAATCCGCTCTTTATTTCTCTCAGTAGGGCTACTTTCTGTCTTTTTTAAAGTAAGGACTTTATTTATGATTTGGAGTTCATTTATAACTAGTAGATTTGATGTAATGCATACTTGACGGACGTAATTCGACGCATGTTAAGTTAACGAGTGATGAATGCATTTCGTTCATTCCTGAAAAAGTTTAGTGAGTATTAGTATCATTATTGTTATTATTAGTAGTAGTAGTATTATTGCTCGGAGAATTGAAACCAACAAACGTGCACTACATCAAACAGAAGGCCTTATCGTTGTTTCATGGATTATTATTATTATTTATTCCCCGCATATATTGATTATATCATTGATTGAAGGTAATTTTGAAATTGGCTATAAAACGCTAACACAACAAAAATAAATTTAACCCTACAGCCGAGTGAGGCATTTGCGGACGTACCGAAAATCTTTTGGATTTCCCTTGGATTTAAATCAAATTTTTATTTTTTGCGCTGAGGTAGTCCTCTGCTAAATGACACTGGAACCTCTTTATGTCTTGAGCGTTGCAATAGGACCAATTTCCAGACCAATTGTAAAGGCTATCAGAAATCTGCATATTCAATTTAGATATACACGTTCTTCAGATGATCACGGATTAATCAATAGACTAAAGTTACACAACTCGAACATATAGGCTACTCAATTACATTCCTTACAAATTGAGTTTCGACAAAATAATTCAGTAATATGAGAGAAAATAGTATAATAGTTTGAGGTTAAAATATGAACAAATTCTACCAAAACCATTATATTAAATTAATATGTTTAAATATTTCTAAATTAAATGAATTCAGGACGATTTAGCCCATCCATGCCAGTGTCAGTGTCGTTATTCCAGCCTAATCCAGGCCCTCATTATCCCGTCCATCACTGACGTCATGTGACCGGTAGGCGGCGACAGAGCGACCAGAGAGACGGCGCGTCAGCGGAGGTTTTACTGGTCCTGAAGCTGTCAGAACACCACACGTGTGATCAGAGCTGATGCTGCTCAAACCACATCAACCACATCAACCACGCGTTGGAACGCACTCCAGCCTCTTTTGTCCAACACACACCGGTGGACTGCAGGTCTAGAATACCACGTTTAATTTAAATTTAGTTTAAAAACGCTTTAAACCAACATTTAATTATCTTCTTTTGGTTTGAAACCATATGAATGTAGGCCTGTGTTTAAAATGAATGCATTAATAATAACAACACTGATAAGGATGAACAATTAGAAGGCTATAGATTGTAGGCTATAGTAGGCTATTATATAACATAAAAGTAGGCATATGCTATAAAATAAAGGCCTGCTATTATATATATATATTTAAATGATATTGTAAAAATATTCCACACTATTGCATGTATTCATATTATATATTCTTAATATTTCCTTACATACTAATACTATTATACACTATATATTTACACCACTACTATAAGCCCATGCACATGACATCATGCTATTACTATTAAGTATATTTACAAATATATATTACAAATGCTTGGCATATAATGCCTATATTAAAACAAACACTATGTACGATTCGATACGTAGGCCTACATCATATATGTATGTATAGGCTACATTACATACCAACAGGCAAAGGCCTACAATTATACACTACGTTATACGGCTAATATTATGCAAAGCACATAGAGGCTGTCGGACTACTGTTATCTAAATGTTTCCTATCTGAGCGAAGGCCTACAGGCCGACGAGGCCTCCTATCATCACGTCTCCACCAACGTGTCGCGGATCGCCGCGGACCGGAGCCAGCCAATAGGAGGACAGATCGCCCGTTCATGAACTGGAACAATCGATGAGTTTATCAGGGTCTAAATTGAACGCTACCAGTTAGAGCATCGCCTTATTGGCCCCGGCTGATAGTCGATGATCGCTGGGCCGCGGATCGATTCCTTGCGTGTGAAGCTGTCACTTCACCGCTGGCGACCTTCGGCTGCGCGAAGAGACACGCGCACGTTTCGCCCGTCAATCACCCGCCCAGCACAGCGCGAGGCCCCCCCCCCCCCCCCCCCTAGCCCCGGCCCGGCCCGGCCCGGCACACTATATATTTAGCAGCTGATTTGGTGTTTACTCCGAAGGCGATAGATATGAGATAAGACGAGAGGTCTGCTTGTTGTTCACACACACACACACACACACACACACACACACACACACACACACACACACACACAAACACACACACACACACACACACACACACATACACACACACACACACACACACACACACACACACACACACACACACACACACACACACACACACACACACAGCAGTAGGGGTCTATTAAAGGGTGATTAGGTCCATTGAGTGTAATTAGTAGGTCTATGTTTGAAATATTTACCGTAATTCCTGCCAAAGGGTTCCTAAATGGAGTGGATATGAGCGTCACCCTGACACGAGGAGACTGGGATTGAAACGATAGTAATCGCAGTTCACGGTAGGCCTACTTGAAGCGTCGTTTAAATCAATCAGCGTGTAGTTGGAGTCATAAAAATGTCATTGTTATTTTTTGTGTTTTTAATGGATCGTTTGTCATGATTGTCACGTGGTTCAATAAACTTAACATGAACAGGCTTCCCGAGTCATTTCATTTAATTCATGAATTTAAACGGGAAAAATATAACATGTATGAAATCAATAAGGGAGAGATTGAACCTGCAAAACCTTCTGAGAATATAGCAACGTTATGGAGATTAAAAAAATAAGATTTTAAAGACTTGTAGCTGAAAATACATTTGGACAAAAAAAAACACTATTATAAATCATATTATACTGTTGTTACCTGTAAGGCCTTTGTTTAATAAGTATACATTATAACTTAGCATCACAAATTCTAAATGTGGTCTTTGGATTTAAAAAGTCCTGCTTATTAATTCATTGGTGAAGTAAAACCCCTGTGAAATGTGTTGTAATTATGATAAGCCTATCTGCTCTGCCTGAAAAGGCTTGGAAGCATCCAGTGTGTCCTGTCAGGTGACGGGACGGAGCAGCACATAGAAACAGTCTAACGTGGAGAGCAGGCTGTGAGCAGGCTGTGAGGAGGCTGTGAGGAGGCTGTGAGGAGGCTGTGAGCAGGCTGTGAGCTGCAGGAGCTTCAACAGGGTCGAGGGGTCACACAACTAAAACAGGAACTGGAATTACTGAATTACTTCTCTACATACAATGTGTTACTGAATTACTCTGCACATACAATCTGTTACTAAATTACTTCTCTACATACAATGTATAACTGAATTACTCTGCAAATACAATCTGTTACTGAATTACTCTACAAATACAATCTGTTACTGAATTACTTCTCTACATGCAATCTGTGACTGAATTACTCCACAAATACAATGTGTTACTGAATTAATTCTCTTCATACAATGTGTTATTGAATTACTCCACAAATACAATGTGTTACTGAATTACTTCTCTACATACAATGTGTTACTGAATTACTCTACAAATACAATCTGTTACTGAATTACTTCTCTACATGCAATCTGTGACTGAATTACTCCACAAATACAATGTGTTACTGAATTCCATCTACACATGCCATCAGCTGTATTATTATCGAAATACAACCTATAGTGAATGATAAAACATAGTTACATTCCTGTTCTGTGATGTCATAGATTCTGTTCAGGATTGATGTAGTCTATAATCATGTTAGGCAACAGATTCAATTAATGTTGTATTGTATGATAAAGCATGTTCTATTGCATGTTATATATTCTATTTATGATCTATTGTATGGTTTATTGATTCTATTGAATTTGTAATATATGATACAATAGTTTCTCTTCATGTCATATGATAACAATACTTATTACCTTACCTTAACTTTTAATGTTCTACTGCATGATGCCTGCTTCATGCTTCACTGGATGATATCAGCTTCATGTTCTGCTGGATGGTATCATGTTCTACCATGTTCTTCCATATGATATGAGCCATCGGGTCCTATCCATGACCCCCCCGACCTCTGTGATGGCGTCATGTTGGAGGTTCCTGATGTTTCTGAACAATACAATGCGCCCCATTAAAGACCTTTTCAAATCTAAATAACTGGTACATTTTGGCATCCTGTCCTCATGCATCTTAAATTCCAAATAACTTAAAGAAAATGTTCATAGTCTGTAAAGATTAAAAAAAAGAATATTTAAATATTGGAAAATATTTTGTATGAAAAAATACAAACTGTAGATCAACTACAGAAAAACTGCCAAAAGCATAGAATTATTCCAAGACACTTGGAATTCAGAGTGGTTATCTGACAAAGGCTCAATGTGGCCATGAAACACACAGATACATATAACGATATATAGATATAGAAATAGATATATTTCTATATCTAGCTAATTGTCTTTTGCCAAATCTTATTTTCAACCATGTTGACAGCAGGGTAATATTGAAACGATAATCTCTGCTTTTTAAAAGTAAAAAAAAGAAAAAAAGAAAGGCTTTTACAATATTCTCCCTCAACATATTCATATTTTCTGCTATTTGAGCTTGGTTTGATGTTTTCTCCCCTCCCTCGATACATTATGCAGTAAAGCAAACAGAGGAAATTGACTTTTAATTTGAAGTTCAGCTTTGCACTAATCTATGCTAATCACAGTGAAAACAACAGCCACCATGGTACAATACCAAGTCACACGTGAAGAGTTCCTCAATATATCATTCATAATCTGCTGCTGGAATAACACGTCCAGAGAACAAGCTGTGTGTGTGTGTGTGTGTGTGTGTGTGTGTGTGTGTGTGTTGCCATGCGTGCTCTGTGTTGCTGATGACACCCTAAAGCCCTCTTATTGTTATTGGCTGTTGTGATGTTTGCCTCGGCTATTTTCTTCCCCCTATAATAGCCACTGTCAGGCTACCGTCAAGAAGCAGAAGGACACACTATTTGTTCTCTTTGTTAGTCCATCGCATCACACACACACACACACACCCACACAGACGCACACACACACACACACGCACGCACACACACACACACACACACACACACACACACACACACACACACACACACCCACACACACACACACACACACACACACACACACACACACACACACACACGCACACACGCACGCACGCACGCACGCACACACACACACACACACAGACACGCACACCCACCACCCACCCACCAGCTCCCCAGCGCCCCCTTCCCTCCGAGCCCCCCCCCTCAGAAAGCTGTGGTGGAGAGCACATTGATTTGAGTTGCGTTCCATCCGGGGATCGAAACCTTCGCAAGGTTGGCTAAAACCAGATTCTTCTGTACGGCGCCTCATTAGCAGAGCGGTCAGTCAGAGAGGGGCGGCCCCCCGGAGCAAACACCCCCCCCCCCCCCCACCCCCCCACCCCTCCTCCTCCTCCTCCTCATACCCCTGATTGATCCATGGTGATGGCAACGCGGAAATAATTACGACCGTTCGCCTCAAGTGAGATTTCATACCGGAGTCACGCACGCCGTGGGTACGCGCCGCACTGGTGACGTCATTTCCTGTTGCCTGCAGTCAGAGAGACGGGACGTAAACCACGCCGGCGGCACGGCGGCGAGCTAGCCTCGACGGCGCGGGAGCAAGATGGCGGCCGTGCGTTCGGACGGGGACAGTGAAAAGGAGGTGGGAGAGGCGAGCCTGAGCACCTAATGAAGGAGGGATTAGCCGGTGATTAGAGCCCCCCCCCCACCCTCCCCCACCCCCGCAGCGCGCGGCCACTAACTAGCAGGTTGCGGTGTGTGCCGGTTTGTCCAACGCTGGGTAATGACATCTAGGAACAAACCGGGTCATTACCCAGACGGGACAGCTGACAAGCAGTTGGGGGCTAAACAGGGAGGGGGGTGTGTGTGTGTGGGGGGGGGGGGGTTCTTATTTACAGGAGATGCTCGCTCCCGCTGCCCTGTCAGCCATGACGGGGGTGGGGTGAGGGGGGGGGGGGGGGGGGGGGGGAGGGGGGTACGCCTACTGTTAACATGAGGAGGGTCTATAAATACACCCCCCAAAACACACAGAAGAGCCCTGCGACGGCAGCAGCCTGCCGATCATTACCATCCCTGCACAAGACCGTCTCTCTCTCTCCCTCGCTCCCAGTCTCACCCCGCTAGGTTCTGAACACAACACAGCGCAGGCCAAAAAGGCTGTTCATTACTGGCAATGCAATGAAAGGAGCGGCACATTCAACACCTTATTCCATCACAACAATTTACGTCAATTCAAAATTTTGACGCCACGACCGACACGTCTGTGACTGCCTGACTCTTCGTCCGGACAAACGCCCTCCGCTGCCTGAGCAGCGACACCCTGGTGGCACCCGGGCGCTCACCGGAGACCGCCGATCTCCTGCTGTGATTCCACGCCGAGCGAGGGGGGGGGGGGGGGGGAAAGGAGAACATCTCCTCCACTCCGGAGGCGCCCACATCCCCCCGGCGAAGGCATTAGCCGTCATTAGGGCCTCGCCGGGACCGCCGCGGCTGTGGCGAAGGGGGGGGGGGGGAGCGTGGCATTCCGCTGCCACACATTTACCCATCATCCCTCACTCTGGTGACAGCGCGCCCAGCTCTCCTCCCCCCCACCCCCCCCCCCCCCCCCCGTCCCCCCCGCGCGCACGGCGGCGGCGGCAGCGGTGGGAACAAGCGCAAACACAAACAACACAATGTAAATGAGAATCAGGTGGGTAAACATCGACACGCGTCTGAAGGGGGGCCCCCGCTCAGAGGAGGAGGCGTGGCGTTAATGAACCCGGGCAAAACACGCCGGCGAATAATGAAAGCGGCGCCGCGTTCGGCAACACGGGAACAAAGGTGACACCGAGTGCGTACAGGAGAGAGGAGAGAGGGGAGAGGAGAGGAGAGGACTGAGGGAAAGCAAGCGATGATTAAATGATCAAACGCTGGCAGAGAGCGGCTCTGTGTCACAGCAAGGCACAAGTGAAAGTAAGGTTTCAAGCACACTGTAATTACAGCTCGGAATGTCAGTTTGACATTAATGCAGCCAGCAGAAACTCCCTAATTGGCCTCAGAGGGAAAGTGAACCAGAAAATATATTAACATTTTAAAAAAGCATATTTTGCCTAATCCTTTCACTTTCCAACAATATTTGAAGACCAAAATGCCCCAGGCATGAGAATTTAAATGAGCAATTTTGTTTTAGAAGGAAGCGGCCAATGAGACAGAAAACAGACTAAAGGGAAATCATTAGTGTGTGAGTGCTGCTGACAGACTGCTGGCCTGTCACTAGCAGTCTGTGTAGCTAGCGCGCTACGCTAGCAGCTAGGCTGATCACATGAAAAGAGCCATAAACGTGCAGCCAGAAGTCAAAGCCGATTATGTGGAAATTCAAATGTGGGGGGTGAGGATGAGAAGGAGCCAGGACAAGGAGGAGGAGGAAGAGGAGGGGAGGTCTATAAAACCACCGGGCATCCACAGATCCACGGATAATGGTGGGTTGTTATCCTACACAGCAACACACACAGAAGCACAACCCTGCTACAGCACACATGCACCCACATGTGTTGTACGTCATACAACATGACGTACAACACATCATCCTATGAAACACCAAGCTAGTTTTACTGTACACCATCCTATCATACAAGTAGATAGTTCTACTGTATACCATCCTATATACCATCTGATGATACACCTAGCTAGTTTTACTATACATCATCCTATGATACACCTAGCTAGTTTTACTATACATCATCCTATGATACACTTAGCTAGTTCTACTACACATCATCCGATGTAGCATCCTATGATACACCTAAGTCTACTGTATAGTATCCTATGCCAAATTTACTCTTCTATGTCAGAAGACATCAGTCCCAATGGGATGGAGCAAGTATGGACTTGATCAGCCTCAGCTGATCAGGGCAACCTACCTAATACAGGGGGAGGATGAAGAGAAGGAAGAGGAAGAGGAGGAGGATGGAATAGGATGAGGAGTGGGATCAGGGGGAAGAGGAGGATAATGGAAGAGGAAAGTGAAACAAGCTCATCTCAAACCCCCACATACATCAACATAACAACAACAAAAAGTGTAAATGATGTCCCAGCATCCCTTGCAGCCGCAGCCCCCCACTGGCACGCCTACTTTCAGCCCGCAGACCTGGAGCTGATCCTCCGCTGCGGTCTGAGGTGTTTAACGCTCACAGCACACACTTAATCAGACCCTTTGATAAGCATCTGGAACAAAGCGCTGGGCTCCGGCTGGCTACAGCCCAGGGCTAAAGAGCCACACTGACAACTTTCCATCCAGGGTTGTTCTGTATTTTAAGCCCACCTGTCAGAGCGCGTGCCACTCAGTGTGACAGATGAAGATGGAGGGACTCAAAGAGCTCCTCGTCAGAGAGAGATAGAGAGAGATGGAGGGAGAGAGAGGAAGAGCGAGAGAGAGAGGGAGAGCGAGAGTGAGAGAGACAGAGAGAGAGCGAGAGACTGGGAGACCAATTTGGCGAGTACTGTAACATATATAGATAGAGGCTGAACTCCCTCTGATCATCAGAGGTCCTCACACTGTGTCATACTGACACGCTACGCTTGTCATCAGGAAGCAGTCAGATATTTACACATTGCTGGTCAAAACGACCCCCAGCGTCAAACTGAACAGAATAAGTCTTTGTTGTCTTCCAACCAGCCCAGTCCTCCCAGTCCACCCAGTGAACATCTAACCAGAGGAAACTACAAACTAGGGAACCATTTGACCCCCGAGCACCAAGTATGGAGCCGGTCTCTCTCAGCCAATGGGAGCCCGATGAGGTCACCGGGGTCAGCACCTCACCCAGCGAGCCTAGGGCAGGACGCAGGGTCCAGACTCCTGGAAGATTCTGTGGGCCCCAGCAGCCATACTCACCCACTCTTATTTTGAAATGCACATAGCCCAGATTCAAACGGTGACGCTAATGCGCCAAATCTAAATGCTAACGTGTTCCGTCTGCGCGTTAGCGCTCTCTAATTGAGGGAAACCCATCCACGTTACAGCCGCGTGGACACACGCACACACACGCACTCACACACACACGCACACACACGCACTCACACACACGCACACACACGCACTCACACACACACACGCACACACACCTACACACACACACACACGCACACACCCACACACACACACACACACCCACGCACACACACACGCACACACACCTACACACACACACACACGCACACACACACACGCACACACACACACACACACACACACACACACACACACACACACACACACACACACACACACACACACACAGGGCTGTCCAGGAGAGTCTAGGATGAGAATGAATTACACACCCTGGAGCCGCGGCCCGGCCTTCAGAACCCCCTCCCCCCCCCACCCCCTCCCCCCCCCCGTCCCTCATCATCTATTCTAGCCTCAGTCCCTCCTGCGCTCCGTTCCCTGGTCTTTCTGGTTCTATTGTTATTATTCAAGGCCTCGTAAACAACGGGGTCTGGGACGGACGGGGAACAGGTCCACCTGCCGGCGCCCAGCGCAGAGAAGGACTTCCTGTCACCGCCGGCGACAGGAAGTGCGGCGGTGTGACGGACGGGTCGCCGGTGACGACTTCCTCCTCGTTGGCAACGTTAGCATGTAGCGGGCCGGGAAGGCTAACACGACAGGAGAGGGACGGGGGGGGGGGCGGGTCGACGTGGGGGCAGAGCTACGCCAGCTAGCTGGCGAGGCCACGTTATCGCTGGGAGGAAGAAGAGGGAGGCAGGGAGAGGGAGAGGGGAGAGGGAGAGGTCAATACACAGAGGTAGAGCTAGTGGGACTCCTCCTGGTGCTCCTCCTCCTCCTCCTCCTGGTCCATCTCCTGGTCTGAGCAGGGAGGCTGTTTGTCAGTAATGTGCAGTAAGGGTCCGGTCTGCCCCACCAGAGACCAGGAGATCATTTGAGACGAGGCCTCGGCACTGCTAATTGGCTGCGATGGGCCTCATCAGGCCGGCCTCCCGCCCTCTGACAGACCGGCCCTCAAATCATTGTTCACTTGTCAATTTAAGAGCCGTTAAAAGAGCTTATTTTAATTTTAATTGGAACTTCCTTCCGCCCTCACGCCGCGCCGCACGGATTAAAGACGCGCCCAGGGAGGTGTGTGTGTGTATGTGTGTGTGTGTTTGTGTGTCTGTGTGTGTGTTTGCATGTTTGTAACCACTTAAAGCAGCAGTAGCCATGCTGGTTAAACTGACAGCACCTGGTCGTGAGCAGCCTGCCAAGTCAAACAAGAGGCTCCACATCTACAAATAAATGTGATGTACAATAATATATATATATATATATATATATATATATATATATATATATATATATATATATATATATATATATATATATATATATATATATATACACACACATACATAATATACAAAAAAACAAAAATAAATCTGAATAATGGTGGGGTTTCCTGGGCTGATGATCGACGTGGAACACGCTGAGTCTCCTTATTACGCGGAGCAGTCGTCCTGTTAGCATGTTAGCGGGGCAACGCGCGGAGACGAGCATCGATCGCACCCGCTAAACTCGCGGCCGAAGACGTTAGCCTCCATATTTATGGGCAGGACTCCGCTTCTCTGACCCTGAACACAAAACACTCCCCTGGTTTTGATAAGGGCCCAGGAAGGTCCGGGAGCAGCTGGGGTCGAGGGCTGCGGTGCTACAGCGCTAGCCGGACATAGCGCCGCGGCGGTGCTACAGCGCTAGCCAGACATAGCGCCGAGGCTGGCGGGGTGCGGGAGGCCCGCGGGACAGCAGGGTGGATGGAAACACGACAGTTCCAACACCAGCAACTATTTAAACACACAAATGCATTTTACTGTTTGGAAGCCGCAGCACGTGTACAATAAATAGCGGGCTGTATTCCAGGTGCAGCAGTTAATTCTGGAATTAAAACATTAGATGACAATATTACAATTACAAACATTAGCAGTGTATTCGTTTCCTTTATGCTTTTCATAAATTGAGGCGTGGCAGATTGAGCCGTTATCCTGCGACGGGCCGGAGGAATAAAGCGCCGTGCTCCGTCAGGCGCTAACGCGGCAGCATTAGCGGCTTAGCGCTAGCGAGCGGCGCTCACAGGCTAATAAGAGGCTAATTAGGGGACTGACTGCAATGGAAATTGTCAAGGAATAAAAAGAGCCGTTTTATCTGGCGGTTTTATACGAGCGTCTCCCTGGGAGCCTGCGCGGGCTCGCCGGCTGTTTTACTGGCTGTCAGGAAGGATTTGAGGCGGCGGGCGAGAGAGGCAGCCAGGCATGAGAACGAGGCTTCATTTGACCTCATTATGCAGCAATAAAGAAGAGAGGAGGTTTACTAAATATCAGCCAGCCGCCCCATCACCACGCCTCAGATCTACCGCGCACCAAGACCAGCTCAGTGACGGAGGAGGAGAGGGGGAGATGGAGGAGAGGAGGAGAGGGGAGAGGGGGTGATGGAGGAGGAGAGAGGGGAGTGGGGGTGATGGAGGAGGAGGGAGGGGGAGGGAGAGACGTGAGAGAGATTTGTGGGAGAGATGAGTGGGAGAGGGAGGGAGTAAGAGAGTGAGAAAGGGAGAGGGGAGGATGAAGAGAGGGAGGGGAGAGAAAAACCGAGTGGGGGAGAAGGGGGCATGAGAGAGACACAGAGAGACAGAGAGAGAGAGAGAGAGAGAGAGAGAGAGAGAGGGGGGGGGGGGGTTAAAGCCGCACTAGCCAGGAGCGATTCTGACAAGCAAAGGGAAGAAGCAGATACGCAAAGCCCTGTTTAAGTGCACAGCGAGTGAAGAAAAAAAGATTTATGATTTTAATTAATGGCAATTAAAGTGTGCCTAGCAGGCTGGCCCAGGGCGAGTGCAGCAGCCTGGCCCGGACAAGCATTTGAATCCACTAAGTCCTACCGGGGGAGCCGACACCGCGGGCTTCAAACCTAAACTAAATCAATAAAAGAATTAAACTTTAATAAATTGCATTTTGACAAGTATCAGATAGCGCCAGCTTTGACAACGAATTCCTCTGAGGTGACGCGAACAAGGAGAGGCGTGTACTTAGAGAGCCACGCAATCAAAGGCTGCACCGAGCCTCTGCTGTCACACTATTAATTACTACAAATTAACTAGCCTCCTCCTCCACCCCCTCCTCCACCTCCACCCTGATGATTGGAGTTCTAATCAGGAGGGATGAGCACAAAAGAACACACTCCTGTGTACACGCCTGCCAGATAGCATCACAGGAGGAACACACACACACACACACACACACACACACACACACACACACACAGACTGCTCCGCCTGTGTTAAGAGGTATCTTCAGTTGCTTCTTTCAATAGGGAGTCGCACACACCTGCGCACACACAGACACACACAAACACACGCAAGCATGTACACTTGCATACGTGCACACACACACACACATACATGCACACACACACACACACACACACACACAGGGATACACTCATATAAACTCACATATGCATGCACACACGCACCTGCCCACACACACACACATGCACGCAGACACACCTGCACTCACAGTATGGTATGTACACATTTCTGTTAGACTTGCTAATGACTCTTACACCAGTCCCAGTGAAACCTGAGCGTATATTGTTGTTTATTAGCTGTCCACCGCAGTCTGCGCCCAAACACATCCACCCTAAACACCACCAAGGTGACGATAAGAGACAGGGTGGATTTTATACTTTTCACAAGATCTGACACCTTGTGAAAAAGGTGAAACAAGAAAATTGCAGATGGCAGGAAAGCAATCTAAAGATCATCGAAAGATGAGCATCTGCATCACCATGAGATGAACTCAGCCATGAGATCATCATGGTGCCAGCCATGACATCATCATGGTGCCAGACATGACATCATAATGGTACCAGCCATGAAGTCATCAAACCAGGCATGACATCATCCTACCAGTTGTGACGTCATCATACCAGCGTGATGTCATGTGACCAGTGATTTAATTACATCATCATACTACTGGCCACAACATCATCTTACTAGGTGCCATGACATCTCTGACAGGCCTCAGTAGTTCTGTTGACCCAACAAACATCTCATCATGAACAGATCTGCAGTGCAGTCCTTCGCATCGTGAATGCCAGAACTTTCGGCCGTGGACACAAACACACGACTAAGCACACAACACTAAACCTTTTGAGAAGTCATTTTCACTCCAATACACTTTGGGAGAGATTTGCTCATTCCATCAGTTTACTTACAATTACCCACCCAGAGTTTACACACATGCTGTAGTTCCCCTACAAGACGCCATGGCTGCAAGGGAAATTAATATTACAGAGCATGCTGCTGTAAATTTAATGACACTGATAAATGGATACCCTTCCCCAGATTGGGTATGTGCATAATTACATGCATCTGAATAAATAACTCCAGATTGCTGGAGTGTGTACAGCGCGTGTGTCCAACACATCAACACAGCATGGCAGTCTGCACGCGGTCCAGCTCATAGCTCTCTTGCAGGTGAGTGTTGTCGGGGGCAACAGACATCCAGCTGGGGCCCATGTTGACGATACCTTAAACAGGATCCCATTCCCTTGATGAGTCCATCCCAGAATCCTCTCTGGCTCGGACAACCTCTGACCTTGCCAGATCTCATGCTCCCCCAGGAAGTCTCTGTTGATTCAAGAGCTACGCCGAGCGCGCTGGTAGTTACTGTGCCTGTGTGCGTGTGTGTGTGCATGCGTGCGTGTGTGTGCCCGTGTGTGTGGGTGTGTGCGTTTGTGTGTGGGTGCGTGCGCGTGTGTGTGGGTGTGTGCGTGTCTCTAATCCTAATTGCCCCACCTCTGCAGAGTAAGAGCACAGTAACATGTGCGTGACGGAGTGGGGAGAGATTTGTGCATTTTGATATCTTTCGCAGCAGCTCCCCGCCCTCTGTAGTCGACTCTGAAGAGGGCAGCGAGTGACTTAAGGAGAAGCCTCTATTCTTTTGTGCATAATGTTTTAAATTCCAGTCAGTTGCAGAGATCTTTAATTTAGGCCCAGAGATGAAGATGTTCCAAACTTTTGAAGAACTATATCTCGCATGAATAAGAATGTTACCCCAATCCCCCTATCATTAGCCATTGCTCCCTTTTTTTTCTCTTTTTTTTTCTACAAGCACTTATTTAACAATAATGATTTGGGAATTAGCAGCCATGCTAATTCACATGCTACTCCACGGAGCAAGACTGAAACATTTTATGTAATCCGTGAAATAAAGAACACACATAATGCCATGTGTTATGCGTAGCCTCCTTCTCTAGTTTGAATGCTTAACATTTACATGCAGTTAGAGCTGATTATGATAATGTGATATTTAGAGTGACTTGCTGCAGGCAGGATTACAAGAGCGGGAGCAGGGAGAATGTTAATGGTTACTTTTGGAACTAACACGCGCATTTATTGATTTTCCTGTCCTGAATCAATCCTCCTAAGTCTGGGAGTCTCGGCCGTTTGGTGGGTTTCACTCAGGTTTGTTATTTTACAAAGCAGGTAGATACAATGAGGGGTTGGGGGGAGAGGGGGGGGGGTGGGGGGGGAATCCTGATGTCACATCTCACAGGCGCAGCCATGGCCATCTAAGACCCACGAAACATGGGCGAGAGAAAGGGAAGAAAAACATGGAGGGAGAAGGGAGCAGGGAGAGAGAGAGAGAGAGAGAGAGAGAGAGAGAGAGATGGGGTGACTCAGAGTGAGAGGGAGGAAGAGAGAGAGTGAGAGTGAGCGAGAGAGAGAGAGAGTCAGATTAATGTGTAGCTGGTACTTGAGTGCGTCAGGATTACGGTGGTACCAGCTGGGCTTGGCGCTCCCCGACGGGGAGGAATTACAAGTATTATCACCTCCATCATTAAAGCCGGCTCAGAGACGTGGAGCAGCTTCAATCAATTCCTCCCCAGACGGCGCGGGGCAGCTGGACCCCTGCTGGGAGGACACACCTAATTGGCCAATAAGTGGCGGGGAAGGGGGTGCGCTATTTGATCAAATGACTGGGGCGTCAGCGAAGGGATTAGTGTTTCTTTTGGGCTGGGGGAGGAGGGGGGGGGGGGGGGGGGGGGGGAGAGGGGCTGGACCTCGGGTCAAGGCTAGCTTTAGCGTCGGGGTTAGCAGTGCCGTTAGCGCCTAGCTAAGCTAAGTGTGGTGTCGGGGGGGTGGTGGTGGGGGGGGGGGGGGGGGGGGGGGGGGGGGTTCTGGGAACGGTGGCCCACTTGGCACAGGAAGAGGCAGGGGAGGAAGAGCAAGAGGAGCCAGCTCGGGTATCCAGGTCAACGTCTAGCTTGGGGGGAACGCAGCCCATTTATCATCTCCCCTGGCCTGGTTCCTCCCGCTACTTCCTGTTCACTAACAACGCCCCACCGCTAGCCTGCGTCGCATCGCTAAGCTAGGCACGCCACCGCCCTAGCTCCTTTGGTTTATTGAAAGGAGGCAAAACGCCCGTTTAGCGGCCATCTTTGTGCGTGAGGGAGGAGCGACGAGGCGCGGGGTAAGCGAAGCTAGCGGCTGGTGAGAACAGCCCTCGACCAATACAGGGTCCTGGCTGATGAGTCATTACCATGCAACATATTAACTGGGACTAAATAGTTAATGTATTATACATCATTATACAAAGGTGATTACAAGGCTGCAGGAATCAGAAGAAGATGCAATATGTAGTATGAAACAAAGGTTATATACGATTATACATAGTTAAACATCGTTATTGAATGATGAGCTGTGATCCAATAGCATCAGTGCTGCTCTCCGTAGTTCAGATGATTTAACAAGTGCTTCAAAGTCCACAGTAACACAGATGAATGCTCTCATATGATTACTATCACATGAGCCTCTATTACTGTCTCATAAAATAGTAATACTGTTGAACTTGAGAACCCATGAACTACACAATCATTTCATGTGCTTACATATTTACAATATTACCTTGTCAAAAAATTCTTGCATTCTTGCACCCACTTTTTACCCTTGTTTTTTTATGTTCATTATTCTTGTCATTCTGTCATGTAAATTGTTACTCGACTGAAAAGGCTGACTTTCCTTGGGGATCAATAAAGTGTCCATCTATCTTTTACTCCCCATCAGTGAAACATCGACACTAGTGTTGTGCAAATAGAAACAGCAACAGAGCACCCAACGGATCAATACTTCAATTGACTTCTAGTGGCATCAGGAGGAACACAAATCCCCCAAAACACTTTTCCTTAAAAAAAAACACATTCTAATTAGCCAAACAGAAAGTTAGCTTTTAATGTGCGAACCACACGGAGTTGGATGTCTTCTTAGCGACGAGAGCATCGTCTCCACGGTAACAGAGGAGAGCTGTTAATAAGAGAACAGAGCTCTGAACAGGATGCTATTAAAACATCTGATGTCGTTTTATGATGTCGCCACAAAACGGGGAATTGATGACATGATGTCAGCGTGTGACATTTGAGTGCTAGTACAAACTAAAACCGAGTGTGTGTGTGTGTGTGTGTGTGTGTGTGTGTGTGTGTGTGTGTGTGTGTGTGTGTGTGTGTGTGTGCGTGTGTGTGTGTCTATGTGTGTGTGTGTGTGTGTGTGTGTGTGTGTGTGTGTGTGTGTGTGTGTGTGTGTGTGTGTGTGTGTATGTGTGTGTCCGTGTGGGTGTGTGTGCGTGCGTGTGTATGTGTGTGTGTGCGTGCGTGCGTGTGCGTGCGTGTGTGTGTGCGCGTGTGTGTGTCTCTGCTGCCATATGCTGCTAATCACCGCCGCAGCGAAGGTGTGGCCACGTGACACAAAACCTACCTCCTGGTGAAAGCGAACAAAACACTTGTGAAAACCTCCAAAAACTCTGGATGCCTGTGCACATTGTGTGCACACTGGTCTGCACACCAGCCTGCGCGGTGCCGCCATCCCTCACGGTGGCTGGCTGCAGGTGAGTTCGTCATGAGCCAGCGTGGGCTGCACATTAATTCCAGGGCTCCAGACAGAATCAGGGTCCGCGTGCAGACGGAGCGCGCCGCATTCGTATAAAGGCAATTAAACGAGTTTTTAACCTCCGCCCTCGCTGAGTATTAATGACGGCAGGACGCTGCAGAGCTGGGGGGGGGGGGGGGGGGGGGCAGGGGGGGGGGGCGATGCAGACCCTCGCCGTCAGGCGCTGAGCTCGCCTGTTTTTGTGAGTAACAGCTTAAAGAGTGGGATCGCCAGCAAGCGTTTCCACGGCGATCGGGGACAACGGTGACTTTAATTTGATCACATGACGTCTGAGCAGGCGGGTTCAACAACAGAGTGAGGCACCCGTCACACACACACACGCACACACACACACACACACACACACAGCACCATCAGGGCGTCACCATGTTTGTGAGGATTCACGGTCCGGGGAGAGGAGCGGCGTGTGTAGCGCGGGCCGCCGCGGCCGCGAGGACTTGAACACGAGGCAGCGAGAGAGAGAGAGAGAGACAAGCTGCTTTTCCTCCCCTTGTGTTCCCCAGCGGGGGGTCAGAGGTCATTGTCACCGTGTTCCGGGGGCTCATTAGTGAGTCAGCGGTCTCATCGTATACGACCCTCCTGGGACGGGGGGGGCGGGTGGGGGGGGGGGGGGCATGATCCCCCACCAGTTTGTTTAGGTCTCTCTCTCTCTCTCTCTCTCTCTCTCTCTCTCTCTCTCTCTCTCTCTCTCTCTCTCTCTCTCTCTCTCTGTTTAATTAATAATTAACTTGTGTCAACCGCTTGTTTACCCACACGCCGAGAGATGTAGAACACAAAGAAACACACACACACACACACAGCTGTCTGAGGCCACACCTCAACCTAAAGGTGTGTTCCAGTGTCCTGGACGCCCTCACATAACCTAAGGATCTCTTTGTAGTGTTATGTATTATATTTAATGTGTAGGACTGGTTATATATTACATGTGTAACACTGTTTATGTATTAATGTGTAGGACTGATTATATGATATATTACATGTTGAGGACTGATCATATCATAGAATATATGCAGGCCTAATATTTGGACTACATTATGCCGTTAACAAGTCAAAAACACAGCAAATAATCATACATAGACTGTGTGGCGAAGACAGTGAGATATAATATGTTTGCCATCAGCATCTCTCCAAACACATCACTACACCTCTACAAACACATCTCTACACCTCCACAAACACATCTCTACACCTCTACAAACACATCTCTACACCTCCACAAACACATCTCTACACCTCTACAAACACATCTCTACACCTCCACAAACACATCTCTACACCTCCACAAACACATCTCTACACCTCCACAAACACATCTCTACACCTCTACAAACACATCTCTACACCTCCACAAACACATCTCTACACCTCTACAAACACATCTCTACATCTCTACAATCACATCTCTACACCTCTATAAACACATCTCTACACCTCCACAAACACATCACTACACCTCTATAAACACATCTCTACACCTCCACAAACACATCTCTACATCTCTACAAACACATCACTACACCTCTATAAACACATCTCTACATCTCTACAAACACATCACTACACCTCTATAAACACATCTCTACACCTCCACAAACACATCTCTACATCTCTCTAAACATCTCGGGTGTCGCCATGTCTCCCCACTGGACAGCAGCAGAGGGGAGACCCCCCCCCCCCTCCTCCCCCGTCTCTAACTAAGCTGTCAAGCGGCTAAACTGACAAGTCTGTAACGAGCTACAAGTCATTTACTGTGATCACGCGGCGGACGGCTGCCGGCGGCCCGCCCTTCTTATTCAGAGAGCGCGCTGCGTTCACCCCGGGGTCGCCCGCCGAGGACGTTAGCGTGAACCTGCGCACTGTGCACCACAATTACCACCGCCGTGGAGATTGACAGAGGTCAACGCTGGTGTCTTTATTATGGCGGTCTGTGTGGGAGGGGGGAGCGGGGGGGGACCTGGTTGTGTTGGGCGCACGGCGGAGAGACTTGACAGCGGATAAATCTGTGTGTCTGAAGGTCAACAGAAGTGAAGGGGCTCCGCGACCCCATGACCCCCCGTGACCCCGGTCCAGCGTGACATCTCTATCTATAGCCTGCTCCGGTGCCAGGCGGAGGGGAGGCGACAGCCCCGTGACAGACAACAGGAGACATCAGGGGTCTGGATGTTGTTCCATATGATGTCAAAATGTACAAAGTAATGGCCCCTTATCTGACTGCTGTCCAGGGGCAGTACTATGGCTAGAATTACTGATTTAAGGTCTGTCCTGCACTTTTACCGTGGGATATATATATATATATTCTTTCTCATATTCTACTCAACAACAACAAGTATCCCGATGTCAACAAAAGCGACGAGACGACGACGTAAAATACAATTCAACAAATCAAAATGACAAACAAACGCCAAAATAAAAGCCTCTGAGTGACCACCTGAGACAAGATGGCTCCCGTACGTCTATTTGTGAAGACGTGTCGTCGTTGATGTATCTCCCCTCTGCGCTAAAGAACCTCTCTGCTCTGATGCATCTCCGGTCCTCCCCTCACCTGGTTCCCAGGCCCCTGTGGTTACAAGGGTCCCTTTAATTGACTTGTTCTTGGCTGTGATTAATGGTCACATGTTAAACATTCACGTCTCCAACGTTCTCATACAGATGTGTTTCAGCAGCGTGGCCAATCTCTGGAGAAGCCCTTATCTGAGAATGAGCCCCGTGTTAGGGGTGAGGGGGGGGGGGGGGGGGGGAGAGAGGGGAGATCAGGGGAGAGGGGAGAGGGGAGAGATTGGGGCGAGGGGGGATCAGGGGAGAGGGGACAGAGGGGGAGAGATGTGGAGATGGGGGGGGGGGGGAGAGAGGGGGAGATCGGGGAGGTGAGAGGGGAGACAGGAGAGAGGGGAGATTGGGGGATGAGAGGGGAGATTGGGGGCCCATTGGCCGACCTGCGTCGGGGCCGCCGTGACACTGAGATATTTAAAGATACCCCCTCCCACCACCCCTCCCACCACTCACCACCTCCCCACCCCCACCCCCGGGCTAGGCAGACAATAGGCCCCCGGGGGCCGAGGGGCCGAAGGCACATGGAAAACCAGGGGCCCACTCTGCCGCTCCTCTGCGTGAACGTGGGACCACAGGACCACAGGGACTCCTCTGCCGCTGACCGCAGCGAGGCTTCGGTTCGACCGGGCGGAGGTTCTGAAACACGCCAGGCGAGCGGCGTTGGCCGGACCATGCATCAGGAGCCGACACACACCTGGCGGACGATGTTTTTTCGGCACATGCTGCCCGAGACGTGTGGCGGACGAGGCGGTGTGGGATTAGTCACGCACACCCGAAGTGGCCGTTTTTTTCACTTTTTGCAGAGAGATTCTGATTTCACGTCTCCATGGAGACCCCACGGGTCCGAACTAATGGAGCGTTCAGTGGCCAATGGGAAACCGCATCGAGTGTCTTGGCCCGGCCGAAAAATAAACTTCTTCTGAAGTGTTCTGCCGCTACTCCACGGCCCGGAGGGTCACATGACCGCAACCGCGGATGGCTGGGAGGATGCGAGGCCATCGCCACGGTGACGGTGTTCCAAGGCAATGAGAGCATGGAACCACATCCATCACCAGCCGTAGGATGCCCGCGGCCAGGGGACAAATCACAACACTGGCGTTTACATCATTGAAACTCTCCTCGTCCTCCACCCGTCCTGCACCTCAACCCCACCACCACAGATTGGGTGGAGACCAGTAAAACAACTGGCCCACTGAACCAGTCCCCAGACCCATGCTACCCTGCAGGGCCTGGAACCAGCAGCATCCGCGCGGTCTTCAGATCTCCCTGAAAACATTTTTAGAGACTTGCTTAAATCTGCGGTGTGTTTTACTGGGTCGTTTTACTGTTGTTTTGTTTTTATTTGCATTTTGGTTTTTCTCTGTTCTGAATTGTTTTTTTTCAGTTTAGATTTTTTTGGGAAGCATTTGGAAAGCATTTTTAAAAATTCTGTAGTGCAATATAAATTATGTATTATCATTATCATCATCATCATTATTATTAGTACCCCTGAGTGTAATTAAAAGCTGCAGGGAAGAAAAAAGCTGTTTGATGGGAAAGGTCAAAAGGTCAATGAGGAGCATGTGATTGGCTAATTGAAATCACCATCCTGATGGTCGGACAGGTGGGGGGGGGGGGTTGGCACTACGCCTGATGCAACGGCAGCCATCACTTGGTACTGCCAAGTGATGACTGACATCACCAACCCCTCCAAGGGAAGCTAGATAATGAGCTAATCTCCGCTACACTGAATGTTCTCAAGCCCTCCCCTCCTCGGGTTGGTCGGACCGGGACTCAAACCCTCTCCCCACCCAACAGGCTGCCCATGGGCCGCCGGGTAGCGGTGGCTCATCAGCAGACCCTTGCCAACCCCCTCCATTCCACTAGCAATAAAGCACCACCATGCTAGCCCTGGGCCGCGCGCATTAATGGTACGCTAATTAGCGGTGGAGCTGACCAGACGATTATGCACAGTGGAGTGGAGATCCAGAGGTTAAAGGCTGCTCTAAATATACAAACCAGCCGTTATCAGTCGCCGTTATCCAAACCGACAGATCGCTAATTCTCAACGTCTTAAGAGCTCAACTTTCACAATGTCACTTTACTCATTCACTCATTCATAAACACATGGATGATGCAGTGTACTAGCAAAGCTAATGTGAGGACCAGCCCTGACAGATGTGATGTGGTGTTTAGGTTATCTTTGGTCACTTGAGATGTGGCATGCAATGCTTGTTATCTAGCATAGCAGGCCACGGTTAGGCCTACAACCCATGCTAATGAAATCTCCTCATCATCATGATACAAAAAAGTTTGCATCAATAAATATCGACAAACGACGGTCATAATAAATAACCTAATAAATATTTCTTGATCATTCATATCCACAATGTCCGCAATGGTGCCATGACAGTTTCATGAACAAAGTCTGTTGGATTGTATTGAATCACTGCTCCACCCTTCCTCGTTCCTCCACCCCTTAAAACCCTGACAACATAAACACGCTCGTAACCCAGACGACAACGGACCACGTCTGCTGGTGTTTGTGTTCTCGCTCTGCCACGCCGCCCCCTAAAGCCAGCGGCGGGCTGCAAACGTGCGCGCGTTCGTGTGGGAAGCTCCTCGTTCCCCAGCCAATTAGCGGCCATGTTTAAAGAGCAGGACTTGTGACCAGAAGGTTCGATTCCCAGTAGGGACGCCGCGGCGTATCGGCGGTACTTAACCTGGAGTGCCTCAGTAAATATGCAGCTGGAGGAGCAGAGGTAGGTCATAAAAAAACAGAGCTGGGGAAAAGAGAGAGTGTCTTCTTACAGTTCACAGGGGATTTGGAAGACGCGGGCGGCGGCCTGTCACTTCTGTAGTTTTCAGCAAATAACTTCAATAACTTAGCGGGAATGAAAAGTTGTCTGCGTGGAGCGCGGCGCCGGGCGGCGTATCGGCCCGGTGGCGCCCATAACCAGCGCTTTGTCCTCACAGAATCCCTGCTGATCTGATCTGTATTCAGGCCACGCCACAGCCATCAGCTGCACCATCTGTACTGTTTTACTGCCTGTGATCATCACAACGCTTCGAGAGCCTGTCGCTGTGCTTTACCGCCGTCACCCGGCCTGTCTGCTGCGCGCACACTGCCCGTCTGTCTGCCACACACACACAGCTCTGTCGTACCAGCCTGTCTGTCTGCCGCACGCACACCCCACTGCCTGTCTGTCTGCCACACACACAGCTCTCTTACAGCCTGTCTGCGACACACACACACACACACTGCCTGTCTGTCTTGCCACACACACAGCTCTCTTACAGCCTGTCTGGTTACACACACACACACACACACACACACAGCCTGTCTGTCTGATGGGCACACACACACACACACACACACACACACACCCCTCTGCAGTGCTCCTTCACATCTCTGGATGGAGTCCAACCCGACCGGTTGTGCTGAGATGTGCCAAGGACACAGTAGAACTCTGCACAGTGGACCAGAACAGGATCACGGGAGACAGCACATCTGAAGGCTCACATTCTAAATACTATTAGAGGAGTCATGTGGAAAATAGTTTGGAAAAATCAAGTTTTTTTTTTAAAAGACGAATAATTCTATAACCTTTGCTATGATGTGTGTCGTCAAAACAGGCCTACGCAAATGCACTGGATGTACACAACCCCTCGTAGAAGAAAACACAGGCCTACTCAAACACACCGGGATGTACACACCGCCCCGTAGAAGAAACCATAGGCCTACTCAAACACAGGATGTACACACCGCCCTGTAGAAGAAAACACAGGCCGACTGAAACACAGGATGTACACTCCGTCCTGTAGAAGAAAACACAGGCCTACTCAAACACAGGATGTACACTCCGTCCTGTAGAAGAAAACACAGGCCTACTCACAACACAGGATGTACACTCCGTCCTGTAGAAGATAACACAGGCCTACTCAAACACAGGATGTACACTCCGCCCCGTAGAAGAAAACACAGGCCTACTCAAACACAGGATGTACACACGGCCCTGTAGAAGAAAACACAGGCCTACTCAAACACAGGATGTACACACCACCCTGTCGAAGTAAACGCAGGCCTACTTAAACACAGGATGTACAAACCGCCCCGTCAAAGCGGCCGCTACGCGAGGAGGGCCATCGGAGATGCTGATGACCACCAGGGTCCTCCACCGGGCTCATTTAGCCGTGATGAATCTCTCCTTCATTATGGAAATACAACAACTCCTCTGAATAATGACCTTCTGGGGTAACACGGTGAGCTGTGGGGGTCCCAGGTGCCTGCGCTTTGCATATCACGCTAAATAACATCCGCTGAGTTAAAGAGAGGGGGCTGGGGGGGGTGGTGTTACACCCCCTCCCCAGCCCTGTGGCAGAGAACCACATGCCGCCCCCCCCCCCCCCCGTTAAGAAGACACCCCACTACCCAACACAGAACATGACACCCGCCTGCTGGGAAGCATCCAGACGAGAAGAACCGAGGAGTAGGGCTGGACCTTTTTCATTTCAGGTGTTTCACCCTCACTTACTCACTCACTCACCCTCACTCACTCACAAAATACAAAAAAATTAAAAGATTTGTATAATATATAAGATGTGATATATGTACCAGTTCTTGTCAAGGCCCCCAGTGAAGACAGATAGGGCGAGGGACTGTATGAGGACAACAGAAGACTTCCCCTCACGTCAACGTGATCCCACAGAATTGGTCAGGAGCAACGGCCTTCAATGTGTTTTCCTCCATCAAATGTCACACATCCGCGTCGGAGTGTTCCGGCTCAGAACTCTGAGCAAGCATTTCGGCGGTTTGAAGAGCGTTGCGTTGGGCGTGTCGGTGTAAATCTGTTACCACAACCATCGTCTCACTAATTTAAAACCTTTCAGCAACGCCAGGCAAAGGCCACGCGTTGACTCTCTCTCACCGGCAGACGTGCAGGGAAGTCTCTGGACAGTTTAATATATGGACAAGCCACGTCTGGAACCTTTAAAGGGCATCCTAATATATATCCACCTCGTCACAACCCGCAGTCCTCCGGCGTCTGAATATGATTAGAATAAGATTAAACCAGCAATTAGAGTGAAGGATATGAAAACCTTTTGTTCTTGTTAAATTTCACATCTTCCGAATTGACACTGATCACATGTTAGCTCGTTAGACCACCATGGCTGTGAGTTTAGTCTGATTGCCGTTGTAAAATAGGAAATAGGCCGTGTTTATCCCATAATACCATGGTAGGGAGGGAAGAGAAATGGGCACTTTGACCCTGCTGTCAAAAATACACGACCTTAATTACAAAAAAAACACATAGTAATAGCTTTGTATTTTACGCCAAATTTAGCAATCCTATGGAGCTGAGTTGCTCCCTATCCACGGCAGACATACACTTTTCCTGCCATGGCAGTTTGCGTTTGATCAACGGCATTAAACGGAAAAAAGAAAGGATAAACGAAACGCAAACACAAAGAAGATTCCAGGCCCGTCAGCTAAAAGGAGGTGTACTCTAAAAGGAATCTGCAGCGAGTTTATGGAATGAGGCGATCGATTGGTAAAACACAGGCTGAGAGGTCCCTGCCCTCGCGCGGCTTGACAGCTGGATTTGTGGGACTTTGAACCTGAGTGCTGAATAACCCTCGACAAGACGGGGCTGAGGACGGCTCCGGAGACAGCGTGGAACCCGGCCCGCTCTCCTCCACGGCGAGCTGGCAAGTCCAGCAGGAGAGATCAGGGCGGGACAAAGGGTAGCGGCAACACACGGGATTGGATGGAATTTGATTGGCGGGCGGTCCCAAATAATGGGATGATAAAAAGTACAATTTCTGTTTGTGTTTGTTGAAAAAGGAGCAAAGCTATCTATTTCTCTCTGTCTCTCTTTTCCAGAGTGAATATAGAAAGAGAGTATTTTCTGGTGGCGTGTTTTGTTGAAAGGTTGGTAACCTGAGAGGAGACCCCCAGCAGCTAAATGTTGTGTTGGCGTTTTAAAGTGACGAGGGGGAGGAGGAGTGGGGGACTCACCCAGGGGCAGGACGGGGACCAACCGGCAAACCACACAAACTGGAGGATTCTGGAAATCGCTTGGTCTGAATTAGCATGAGAGAGAAGGAAGAGGAGGGAGAGGAAGGAGGGAGAGGGAGGGGGTGGAAGGCGAGAGAACAGGAGAGAAGATGAAGAGGAAGAAGAGGGGGAGGGATAAGAGGAGTCAGCAGGTTCTTAATAAGCTCAACAGAAGCCGTTGTTTCCTAGCAGTTGCTAATTAGCTAAGTTTCCTCTGTGCGGCGTTTCTCGACTAACAGCGAATGCTTAGACGCTATATTCCCCCAAGACGTCTTCAAAGCTCAAACGGGGGAAATTAAACGCAGAAATAATAACAATGCAAGGCTGGGTGTGTGTGTGTGTGTGTGTGTGTGTGTGTGTGTGTGTGTGTTTTAATATGCAGGGCATGAACATATAAACTGGATTAAACTCTCATAAAAGTATTCGTTATGGATAATTAGAAACTCACTTCTATCATGTAAAACACACCGAATTATCACTCAGGAAGCAATTTAGATTAAAATGTGCACACACACACACACACACACACCACACACACACACACACACACACACACACACACACACGCGCACACACACACACACATGCTAATGCATCCAAGTGAAATCGGTGTGTGGAAATAAATTCCACAGATTGTATAACTTCTGTAAGAACATATGTATATATTTACCTCAACTGTCGATGATGTTTACACTTTTGCTGCCGTACTGTGAATATTTTCTTAATGTCTCCTCGTCTGCCAGGACACATATGTTCCCATCTGGGTTAAACAAGTACCTCATCTTATCCATCTTATCCCGCCCGCCCCCCCCCCCCCCCCCCCCTTACCTGACTAGGCTGCGCTAATGAGGTAGCATTAGCTAACTAGGGAACACAGCTCTGTAATTGT
>JAXIVH010000003.1:10178563-10194642 GCA_036785325.1 Urophycis tenuis | reverse complement strand
CCGAAGTCAGCGATGCGACAGGACGCAACACTGCAGCTCTGGAAGAGTCACTCTTCCTGCACTTCCATGCCCGCAGTGAGGAGGAGGAGGAGAGGGACAGAGCGGAGGAGAGAGAGGATGTAGTGTGTGGATGAGAGGAGGGGGGCAGGAGGAGTGGGAGGGGGGGGGCGGGGGGGAGAGGCAGGAGAGGTCAGAGGAGGAGGAAGGGGGACAGGATGAGGAGAGGATCAACAGTGTTGTGATGTGGGGTCATCGCTGCAAGGGGTCGAATGTTAACTCCTCTCGTGAAAGCAATGAGTGACTTGACAACACCAGCGTGGTTTGTCAAAGAAACGTCCTCCTTGCTTGGTATGAAAACATACGTCACACATGGGGAAGTGCAGATTCCAGTTCCTCCAAACTACAAGGGCATATGGAAATGTCATTTGTGATGATTGAGCAGGTTTTAATTCAATCTCATTCCTCTGTTATTGTGGCTTAAGACAGGTCTGTGTGTGCGTGTGTGTGTGTGTGTGTGTGTGTGTGTGTGTGTGTGTGTGTGTGTGTGTGGCAGATGTTGACATTTGCCGTTCAGAGCAGCGATCTCTGGAGAGAGGGCCTGTTGATGGCCGTGGCTAATGCTAAACATTGCTAAACATGCGGTAGCTGCATAATGTAGCAGATGGTAAGCACAGGTCCTAATAACAGCGCCCCTGCCTCCCTCTCCCTCCACTATCTCCCTCCTCCTCTCTCCCCCTCGCTCCTCTCCTCCCCTCCCTCTCATCTCTCCATCCCTCTCCCTGCACACTCCTCTCATCACCCCTCTGTCCCTCTCCCCATCTCCCTCCCCTCCCTGCCTGCCTCTCTTATAATAATAAAAGGCTGGTCCTGGGTCATGCTAACCCAATCTCATTATAATCTCTCTTTTCCTCTCGATCCCCCCCCCGCCCCCCCCCGGGACCCTGTCTACAGCGACATGGTGTGGGGTGGGGGTGTGGTTGGGGTTTGTGTCCCTCAAGGGAGAAGTTCTTTCACACTGGCCAGGAGACCCTAATGAAGTCACAGAGAGACACAATTATTTCCCAGAGAAGCCAAATTAATGTCCTCCCCCCCTCCCTGAGGGAGGCGGGGGGGGTTGTACAGCTTTGATGGGCGTCCTGATCACCGCCCCTGATAAACTGAGGGGTTGAACCCTCTTGCCATTGGTAAGTAGGGGGGGGCGGGGGGGGACATGGCCCAGCACGTTGGAGACGTCAAACACAGAACATCAAGAACGTTTCAAACCGTCCATCCTTATGAAGAACACAAGCTCCAAGTGTTCCGCTTTATCATCAGAGAACCAGCAGAAACCACTTCACCTCAACCGTCCAACATGTGTGAATAAAACGGATAAGATGTACAGAAAAAATAAACACGCCGATGGAGATACTACTAAAATACTATACAAGAAGAGAAAATAGGGCAAACTGGAATTACAGGGATGAAGAAACAGTGCAGGTGTATTAAGACATTTAGAGAGAACAATACAGGAGTACATGAACGTAACATGGAGGTGAAATGCATCAGTGGGTCCCCATCCTGTCTCCCACGGCCCCTCGGCTCAATGTTTGACTTGCTAAAGCACATCTGAGTGAGGAGGACGCTCAGGTTCGTTAGGAGCGCATCGCCATGAGTCGCCAGCAGTTTCCCGATGATTAGGCAACCCCTACGAGGGCTGGAGGAGACGCAGGCAGGCGCGGGTTTGAAACTGTTTACCGAGATCCAGACGCAGAGCTGCGAATCCCTGCTCGCTTTAAACTCTTCCTCCGTCTGCTGTTCCAGGATGTGTTTTTCCTTCACTGTTGCTACGTGCGATTGGTGTTTATCGCAATCTCGGTCTCGTCTTCAGGGGGGCCACACACACACACAGACACACACACACACACACACACACACACACACACACACACACACACACACACACACAACGCACACACACACAGAGTGTGAGCTTCCAACAGCCATCAATATTCTACTCTTTCATCTATTTATTTTTTTCACTACAACGTCAAGTGGTGAAACAGGTTTTTTCAAAAAAAAACAAACACCTGAAACTCTTTGACAAGGGCATTTTGACTGGACATGAACACTATTATTTACTTTTTAAAAATGCATGTATTTACCTCATTTAAGGCAGCCTTTATATTTCATGTTTACAGCCAGGTTCTGTAAAAGGTGTCTTGGACATGTTTCCAAAATCCTGCATCTCTAGCACACTACATAATGGGAAGCTATTGTACATATTCTACATTTAATATAAATAAATGTAAAAAGATACAGCTGGCAAACCTTTTTACTGATGAAAATTATTAAAAACCGTAGAAGGGAATAAAAATCACATTGCATTGTAGTTAAAATGAGCATATTGTGGTCTCATCTGAAGTACTTCACATTATTTTTCAACAAAGCCGATGTGTACACATATTTGAAGCCTGTATCAAGTTCCTTTCATTGATGGATTTGGACGCGCATTAAACAACAGTCTGGACCAAACTGAGCCGCGTTCCAACTACACCATAAACCCATCCATTACTTTTTAATGTCCATTTCAAAAGGTCCTTTGAGGCATTCGGCCTGTATGGTCGCCCCTGCCACGCATCTCATTCATGTGAGCGCTGTTCTGACCGGCCCGTGCTATGAATTAGTGGTCAGTAAAACTACCACTGACTTATTGATTAAATTGCGCATCCTTTGGGAAGAACTGCATATGTTTTTTTTTATTATTCATGCTAAAAAATCATAAAAATTGTATAGTTAACCAAACAACTTGCCTCTATAATTGTATAGTTAACCAAACAACTTGCCTCTATTCCATTTTGTGGATTCAACTTTTTTTTTTTTTTTTCTAAATCAGAATTAGTATTTTCTTTTGGCTAACTTTCCAATAAAATGCCCAACAGTGACAGCGTTTTGTTTTCATTTTGGTTTTAATATCATCTGTCCAGCGTTTCACAAGTATTTCCCTAAAATCTGTGACTTTAAGACTTCAACCCACAGAATCGCCCTGTAGCTGTGGTTTCAGCAGAATCCAACTTCAACACCAACTCTTAACCTCTCTTCTAGAGGGAGCCGGGCAGACGAGGTGAACTTCTTCTGTTGGAATCTTACTTTCCTGTTTCAGGAGGACAGTTGAGGAACGCTTTCTTCACGCCTGTTATCACCAGGGTGCAGGGTCACCGGGCTGTTTGCCAAACGTATAACTCAAATAGTGTTTCTAGTGTGACATACTGAAAACATTTAGCAAAACCTCTTACACTTTTTCGTCGTGAACAAAATGCCACCGCAGGGTCTGAAATGATGTCATCAGCTACTATTTCACTGTTTTACTCTTTAGTAATTTAGCACACACTTTTATTCAACGAGACACACAGCAAATTCAGTCCCATGGTCATTAAGGAGCAGGCTGAGGTTAGGGGGCATCTTGTTCTATGCTGCCTACATGTTGTAGACCACTGACATTGAGGATCGAACCCAGAACCTTTTGGCTGGGAGTCACCTTGACCACCGGTCTATTGCGGTGCCCGTTGCTCGTGTTTGATTGCTCGCCATAATCCATCACCAGTTCAGCCGACAGTCACCTCCGCCGCTCAGCAGACGAAGGAAGGTGCACTGTACCCACAAGAAGCGCTTCCCACATCCTGTGTGATCCTGGACCCGCTCCTTCGGCTTCCTCCCGCTCCTATTCCTCCTCTTCATTCATGAATAACAATGTCGCCGCGGCGTGGAGACGCCCACGCGGCTCGCATATGAAAAAGGTCTGCGAAACATTCTTGTAGTTCACCTGATTATGCCCGTCTAAATGATACATCACATGTCTGCAGGAAATTAACATTGCATGTTACGCTTTGGAAAGAGCAGCCCGAGACGAGTCGACCGGCTCCCCATTGTTCCCGTCTTCAGTAGTCTTGAGGTTTCTTCTTGTCTTCGTGTTCAGGGTCATTCGCCTCATTAAAAGCCTTCCTGCAGTGCTATTAATACACCGCTGTGCTCCTAAATCACGCGACTGCATCGCCGTGGAGACAGGGACACTCAGGCGCTCCACTCACCGTGCCCCGCGTGTTGGCAATCTCTTCTTTTTTTTTTTTTCACGACTCGGAAAACACTTTTGTTTGTGTAATCTACCTGCTTGGGTAATGTAACCTTTAAATTACATTCTGCCAGTTTTATCTGTTATGGCCCGCGTCTCCGTCTTGGGCTTATTATTATTATCTCAGGCGGCGTTCTCCATCTCCTCCTTTTACTGCGTCGTGTGTCAGCGCCGGGCGGTCCCTGTCGTGTCGTCACAACAACCTCCACACCTCCGTGTTTAGAAAACATCCAGAACCCTATCCCGTCTTCCCCGGGCCGGTTCACGTCCCCTGGTCCGGGCCCAGCCGTCTGCTCTTCGGGGCGGTGGTGGGGGGCGGGGGGGGGGGGCGGTGGGGGGGGGAGGGGGGTAGACTGGGTTGGGGTAGCGTTAAGAATGGGGCGACGGAGGTGCTGATGAGAGGGGTGGAGATGGTGGTGGATATTATATGCAGGCAGGGGGGGATTTGTGGGGGTTGTTGTTGCAATAGTGGTGGTGGTGGTAGTGGGGGTGGTGAGACAGTAGTAGTTGTAGCAGTGGGGGTGGTGAGACAGTAGTAGTTGTAGCAGTGGGGGTGGTGAGACAGTAGTAGTTGTGGGGGTGGGGGTGGGAGTGATGGAGGAGGAGGAGGAGGAGGCGAGAAGGTACGCTGGTAGTAGTAGTGGGGGTAGTGATAGAGTTGTAGGAGGAGGATGAGGAGGTGCAGGAGGAGGCAGCAGCCTCCCAGCCTGGGCGCTGTAAGGCTGCTGTGTTTTCAGGGCCGCTTCCTGCTGTGATCCACCGAGCGTCAGATTGAAGCTCTCTGTGGTGGTGTCAACACCTGAGGTTCTCCGCCCGCCGTCCACGGCCGCCGCGGCTCCAGCCCGTCTGCCTGCAGGCCGGGGCGTACCTCAGGGCTGGGTGTGAAGCAGACCCATTAACAAGTGCTCCTCCAGGCCCGCGCGGCAGCAGCAGGCGCTGGATACAAACGGCCGGGGCCCGTGCTCCATTTAAGGGGCTTTCAGACCCCGGGCTTTGTTCCTGCGGCGGGGAGGTGTGAACCAGTAATAGCTCTGGAGTGGGACCTGGCCCCCGTCTTTGTCCTCCATCACCCCTGGCTGGGGACAACAAGAACCTTCTGCACACGAGATAGGAGAGCGCACACCTCCGGCCCACCGCGCCCCACCCACCCCAGCGGCCTTCTATAGGTGCTTCCGGTCCAGAGCCCGCGGGCTGCGAGAAAGAGAGGAGAGGAGTCAACAGCGGCGGGGGGGCCGGCGGCGGGCTCCGTGATAACCAGTGTGTAGAATTAAGACCACGCTAACGTTGCGCCACGTGTGTTCAGTCTGCTCCTCCCCCCCCCCCGCCCCCCCCCTGCCCCTCCTGTCAGCGCCGCGGAGGAGACGGCTGTTACTGCGCAGCCCCCCCCCCCCCCCCCCCCCCAGTGAATTCCCGGTGCGGGCCGCGAGGCCGTGTTGTCTGTGGCACATTACGCTCCTGCAACACCCCGTCCCGCACCTCTCCTCACATCGGCGCCTCCTGTTAGCCCGCCGCGGTCGGCCCAGGAGCCGTCATTACCTCGGCTCTCTCCCACCGGGCAGCCCCCCACACCCCCCTCCCACCCCCTGCCTGCCGGACCCCCTCCTCCACCTGATCAGAAGGACCGATCTCCATGGGAACAAAAGTGCTCGTGCAATGGAGATGGTAGCGGTGCCAACACACACACACACACACACACACACACACACACACACACACACACACAAACACACACACACACACACACACACACACACAAACACACACACACACACACACACACCCTTCCCGAAACATATGACACACACACACAAACACGTCCACCCGCGGGTTTGTCAGCAAAGTGACTGTTTGTGCACAAACGTGCGTAAACACGCGCCTTACAATTCATCACGATTATTCCGCACAGCATCCCGCCGCCAGAACTTTATTGACAAACACAGCGGCAACGGGGAGCACGCTGGCGCGAGGAGGCGCGGAGGAGGACGCGCACAGGGAGCCCGACGGAGCAGGAGGAGGAGGAGGTGGGTGGAGGAGGAGGCGGAGGTGTCCAGGGTTTATTTAGACTGTAATGTATGCTCCAAGGAGCCGGCGCGGCGCGGCGGTCTGCTCGCTACAGGAAGCGCGCGGCGCTAACGAAGTGGTAAATTCAGTGTTAATGAGGGTCTTCACTGTTACCACCTCGGAGGTAAAGTCTTCCTCACCCCTCATCCTCCCATCTGCTGCCGTGTTGTCGGGAGGAGGGGGGTGGGGGGGAGGGGGGGGAGGGGACGCACGCTAACTTCACCACCCGCCCTCTCCCCCCCCCCCCCCCCACTCCCCCCCCAACACCCCCATGATCACAGCATCCCAGCCCTGCAGTCAGCAGCCCCATTAGCAGCTCCTCGCTCCAGAGGAGCAGAGTCTGGTTCAGCACACAAAAGACATTTCTCCCTCCTCACTCTCCTCTGTTTACTTCATTTAGAGGAGTTAAGAGGCGGCCGCCGGCCACAACATATTTACAGGGATTATGGCCCTGAAGTCCGTTAAGCTGAGGGAGGTGGATCGATATGCCGTGAGCTTTCTCTCACCCCTCTCTCCTCTCTCACCCCTCCCTCCCTCGGCATTCCATTCCCGCCTTCTAAAGTGTGGACTGGCTAAGATTAGGCAGATATTTCCTCCTGCTGATGTTGAGCAAGAGAGCACTTCCTGTCACCCCTAAACCAGGAACTGTGTGTGTGTGTGTGTGTGTGTGTGTGTGTGTGCGTGTGTGTTTGTGTGATTCATGGAGCCAGTTTTAACCTGGAGCCAGTTTTAACCTTCAGTTTAACTGTGGAGCAGCTCTTTACAACACCTGGCTGATCAAGATGGAAAGGGGATATTATGGGATGGCTTAATTACTCTTTACCCTCTAACGAGAGACAGCTATATATCAATCTATATATAACCAGTCCACACCCTCTAACTACATACAGCTATATCATATATAATTAGTCTATACCCTCTACCATCCTTACTCTAGATACTGTCTGGAAGGACAGGGGTCCTCAGGTTAAGACGATGCAGCTCTAAAGATGCAGATATATGTAAGCAGTCAGCAAATGTACCCTCTAAACCATCTAGGGCCTACAGCCTTCCATACACAGCTCAACACTATAAAAAGCAACCTATAGAATTTACCCAATTTATCTGAGGTAACAATTTGCATTAACTTTGCTTGGGTAAATTTAAACCCACTATTTTGAGTAAAGACTACCTACATTCAACAGCTATGAAATACTAAAATACATTAGGTAAAGTTTACCCGAGATTTTTCAATTGAGTAATATTCATTTAAAATTGACTAATGACTAATTTACTTTTACCATTTCAGGGAAGGTTAGATTTACTAAGTTCTTTTCAGACACAGCAGACAGTATTGATGAAGTCAACTTGTTAAGTCAACCAAATGATCAACAGTCGGCATATGCATTATGCATATTGTTAAGGACTTTGTTGCCCTTAATCACAATGGACATGTGATCGTGCGGGCTCTAGGGTAACAATCCCCTTCATCATGTGGTCCATCATGTGTCCCTCACTATGGTCCTCCATGTTAAAAACAAAGAACCCAAAATAATTTGCATTTTTAGTGTATTAACAATATGCTATTCCAATACATTTCAGTTCTTGGTCAAATGTAGAACATTGTTATTTTAAACACATTTTTACAAATGTTGCAGCCCCATTTCCCATAATGCAACAGAGACGAGTGGTGAGAAGGGTATATTTTGGGTATATTTTATAATAGTTTATTAGGTAGAAGTTGTTACTGTTAAAAAAATGGGTAGTATTTACCCATTATTACATATTTCACTGGCTGATTAACATACGTAAGTAAATTTTAACCAATGTGCAGAGATTGTATTTACCACCCTCTAAAATCACTTTTTTGAAAGGTTTTGCTAGAAGATATACCCAGCCTATATCTGACAGAGTTAGGAGTGTTTGCTAAAGATCCAGCTCAGCAGACTGAGACACTGCTTACTGTTCCTCAAGGAACAGGAGTTCAGCAGACTCACACTGTTTACTGTTCTTTAAGGAACAGAAGTTCAGCAGACTCACACTGCTTACAGTTCTTTAAGGAACAGGAGCTCAGCAGACTCACACTGCTTACTGTTCTTTAAGGAACAGGAGCTCAGCAGACTCACACTGCTTACTGTTCTTTAAGGAACAGGAGCTCAGCAGACTCACACTGCTTACTGTTCTTTAAGGAACAGGAACTCAGCAGACTCACACTGCTTACTGTTCTTTGAGGAACAGGAGCTCAGCAGACTGCTCAATGTCCAGTAGTCTGACTGGCGAGATCCCTGCAGCAGCTAAAATTAAGTAAATTTGGAAGTATTGGCAATAAATCAATATATTAATACATTCAGTAATTTCACAATACAAAATATAAATCATTCAAAGACAATCAATTTTTGACAACACAAATATGAGGTGGGTGAGGCTACCATTACTACATTACAAAATGATACGTTCTCTTTTATAAAAGCTACAAAGTAGATATCTCCATCTCCGCTATCACATACTAACACATGTAGCGTGCTAACGCAATACTAGACACAGTTCTCTGCAGAACGTTTAATTTAATAAAAAAGCTACAAACTGTCTTTCTCCGCAAAGCCCATGTGTTATCTTTACCTCTGCTAACACATGCTAACACACGCTAACAAGCTACAGTGGCGGCTGTTCCTGCGTCTCTGGCTGGATTACAAGCTCCTCTTATCCCCCTGATCCGGGCCCTCCCTGAGGTCATTTCCATAATAATGGGCCGGTCCTCCCCTGGCGGGCGGCGGCCTGGGCTCCTGTGATCACGTCTATACTGCGGCCTCTGCCCGGACGCCTAGCATCATTGTGCTAATGTAATTCCACCGAGCTTTGATAGCTAAACAACGTCATTTACCGCGCGGTGAGCCGGCACATGGCCGCTCCTCTGGAGGCCGTGAGGGTGGAGGACAGCGCGCTCTGTCTGCCAACTACAGCGAGGAGCTTTACACATAAAAACTAACTAGTTACTCCTCCACCCAAAAAGATAATAAAGAGTAAATGAAGTGTGTGTGAGTATATGTTTCTATACTGATGAGGGCATATGCTGAATAAAGGGGTTACAGTTCGTAAGTTAGTAAAGAGCCATGTTCCCTCACAAGTATACAACATTACACATCCACATCCACTGGCCTTGGAAACGTACATCAACGTTCCCGCCACATTGGAGAGGCAAACACTGGCCTGTGAACACATTCAAGTACACAGGGATGCATTGTTACACTATACACTATAATGTTACATTACACAGTAATGTTACACTGTAATGTTGTACCATATAGTTATACTATAATGTTACATTACACAGTAATGTTACACTGTAATGTTATACCATAACGTTATACTGTAATGTTACATTACACAGTAATGTTACACTGTAATGTTATACCATAACGTTATACCGTAACGTTACATTGCACCATAGCGTTGCACGACACATTATTCAAGGGTTCATGATCTTTGTTCAGTAAAACATACACTGGTGGCTCACCAGCAGAGCGGTACCATCAGGGCTCAGTCCTGCGGCAGTGACCGGGGTCAAACCCAGCCCGCGGCCATTTGCTGCCCGTCTTCCCCTCGCTCTCTCTCACACCCTCCCGTCTAACGCTCACTATGTCTGTCGAATACAGCATAAATACACGCAGAAATAAACAAACTCTCAGGAAGTGATCACTGGTCGCACCCACAACCATAGCACCCATCCCTGTGGGCTTATCAGAGATAAAATGTCACCATGGAGACTACAACCTCTAGACAACCTGCCTTCTGGACCATCCTGGAGTTTGGCTGCCCTCAAACTCTCTCTCTTTCCAGACAAGAGCAGAACAAAATGAACAGTGCACATGCAGGGTGATTCTCACGGCAGATCTCGTACAAGCAGAGGGATGGCTGAGCAGAAGGCTTCGGTCACTGCATGTATTCATCTGGCAGACTCTTCAGTCCAAAGAGACCTACAGCGTATCCAGATCCATGTGAATGAGGAGCAGGTAGGGGTTAGGGGTCATCTTGCTCAATTATGCCTACAGAGGGACTGTGGACATTGGGGATCAAACCCAGAGCCTTTTGGCTAACTGCACTGCAAAGTCCTGCCCTTCCTCCTCATCATCTCCACCATCAACTTCCTCACCATCTCTTCGCTAACTACAGCAAAACCAAAACCAACCAATCAGATGCCAGGATCTCCATTAGTTCTCTGGCGTTGCCATGGCGCACGCTCAAATGGCACATTTCCATTTCTTGCCCCCCCCCCCCCCTCCAGTCTGCTGTGGGGGCGGTTAGGGGGATGTTGACTTTTATTAAATGTTATTATTAACATACGTCTCTCCTGCAGCGCATGAATTATCACGTGCACACTCGCCAAGCCCAGCACTGCGGCGGAGGCTGTGATCGTGCACGCTCACATGCACGCTCTTCCACTGCAGCGTAAATAGATCGGGAGGGGGGGTGGGAGGGTGGGGGGGGTCTTAACTTTGTAGCAGCAAGTCATGTGACCGAGGAGATGAAAGCAGCAGGGTGTCACTCCATGGGAGCTCCAGGTTCTCAGGAGATGGCAGACTCGCCGTCACGTCTCGTTAGGACGGCTTCATCAAACATAACGAACCTCTAATTCTGCTGTGAGTGCTGGGTGGGTGGGTGGGTGGGGGGCTGAATCTTCAGGGTTCCTCTTAAACTCACATCAAATATGGATTTATTTATATATACGGCAGCCAAACCTTTCCTGATTGGTCGACGGACCTCAATCAATTATGAGGCCGAACGGGTGTGCTCTCAACGGAGAGGGGCAAAGGCTGGAGGTTCTATGAAGAACAAGAAGCTGGAGAACCCTGGACAACTAATACACACTCACATTACACGCTAATTCACACTCACATTGCACACTAAAACACACACACACACTCTTATGAATACATACTAGTAGACATGCATATTAATGACATATATAGAGCAATTGTACTACACACTTATATACATATAAACCACACACACACACACACACGTATGATTATTCAGTGCTGCTTGTCAGTGTGGTGGCTCAGCCCCGGAACAGGGGCCGCGTAAGGTTGTGTGTGTGTGTGTGTGTGGGGGGGGGGGGGGGGGGGGGGGGGCGGGGGTCTCATTACCATGTGACTGGCCTGCTCTCCCTCATCCCCATGAATCAAAGGGTGGGACGCAGCGCAGGAGAGGCTAACAGTTCCTCCATAACCCCCGAGAGCCGCCATGGTGATGACATCACCTCCCTTGAGAGTGTGTGAGATGGGGGGGGGGGGGGGTGACTGTGCAGGGGAAGGGGCTAATGACTATAATAGTACATGTATACAAGCAGGAGCAGGGAGTCCCCTCTATTCACACCAATTAATACAATCTTATCAATGGAGGCGTCCAACAGCTAACCCTGCCACTGATCACAGCCCACCTCCCCCCCTGCCCTCCTCCTCCTCCTCCTCCCCCTCCCCCGTACCCCACCAGCGCAGGTCTGTCGGTCATTACCCCTGTGGGAGGCTGAGCAAACCCTGGGGGTTAAGGAGATTTTAAAAACCACTCACCCCCCCCCCCCCCCCCACATCACAACAAATCAAAGAGCTTCCCTAATGTTCCTGCTTTTGTGTTTTTTTGATGAGTTTGGGGGTGTCTGGTGTATGTGTGTGTGGGGGGGGGGGGGGGGGGGGGGGGGGAGGTGAAGAGAGGCAGAAGGAGGGTAAGGTTTGGTCCTCTGCTTTGGGGGAAGACGCGGCAGAACCCCCTTCAGCCGGACGCTCGGCCCACTGGTCTGGTCGTGGAAACCATCTTGTGAGGAACACTCTGCAGGCCTCTCATTCTTGTTCTCACGCACGCACGCACGCACGCACGCACGCACGCACGCACACACACACACACACACACACACACACACACACACACACACACACACACACACACACACACACACACACACACACACACACACACACACACACACACACACACACACACACACACACACACACACACACCTATATTTCCTGTCATGTGTCTCAACCTCTGAAAACCAGAACTTCAGCAGGTTTTTTCCCCATGTATGCTCTGATTCCCAGTGCCAATTATTTCCAGTCACACAGCAACAGATCAACAGATCACATTAGGTGAGTAAAAATCAATACGAGTATACAATATAAATTGTCCATGTCAAACTCCTCCACTTTAGTGTTTCCAGAAGTAGGCCTACCGGGCTAAAAAAGCTTCCCTGAGAGAGGAACCAAGCCAGGACTTGACTATGGTAGGACTACAGAGGAGAGGGCCACGTGGCTCCACGTGTGAAAGAGTTCCCGTGGTCCACATCACTGGGATGAGAGGGAGGGTTCTGGGTGGGAGAGCCCTGCTTGTGTGTCTGCATGCGTGGATGTGCGTTCCCTCGATGAAGATGAAGTACGATGAAACAACCCAAGATATTCCACACCTCACATCATTGAAATTGTTCATTTGATGAGATATGCAAGATATGCAACTTTACTCGTACATTGCGTCTGCATTTCTAGAAGTCACACGCATAGAACTAGAAAGCACATACTAGAATCTGTGTTGTCCATTGTTCTATCAATCACGTGAAATGAAAATAACCCAAAACGTGGTCAGATATGTCACCTTGGAATAGCATTTTTCTGCTCTTTACAATAACTCATCTTTGATCCAGCTCACGATGTGTCAGAACATCAGAATCCGAGTTCTCCGTGTAGGACCGTTCTGTTGAGCTGTCATCATTAGAAGGAGAAGACACCTCAGTGTCGCCTTCTGTTGGACGAGGTGGACGCCCGCATCAGACAGTTCGACAACATCAGTAAACCAACGCCTCTCGCCTTCGGACAAAAACAACAACAAAAAAAGGCACAAATTAAAACGACTAAATTGCAATCAGTCGTATTTAAACTTCATTTAATCTCCCGCAAAAAGGCCAACGCAGTGCTTCTCCGAAACCCTGACACGGTGTCAAGGTCACCGAGGAGGAGGAGGAGGAGGAGGAGGGGGAGGAGGAGGAGGAGGAGGAGAGACAGGGAGGCTGCCTGGGCGTTGGCAGTGATCAGGCAGGGGATATGAATGAAGGTTAACCACTGTGTATCTTCCATCGTCTCTAATCCTGCTCTTCACATCTCATTCAGCACATCCACAGCCGAGGCCCGCGTCAGCATAATTGCGGCTGACCCGGGCCTCGCTCGGCGCTCTTCTAAAATATCACCGCAGAATAACAGGAGACTCTAATGAGGGAGTTCTGACCGCGGGGGGAGGGGGAAGGGGGGGGGGGTTGACGGGCACACTCAAAAGGTTCCGCTGTCTCCCAGGTAGCGCGGAACCAACCGGGCACCTACTCCAGGAGGCGGCGTTGCGGGAGCTAAATACTCGGAGCGTGGGCCCTGAAAGGCTGCCCTGGAGAGCCATCCCGTAGGCCTGCCTGCTCACACTAATATCCTCAAATACAATCAGTAAACTATTAATAAGCCTGACTACGCACAACGCGGCCGTTATTATTCCTTGAAAATGTACGCCACAAAATGGCTAAATATATCTGAATATCTGAGCAATTGGATGTTAAAGACTCCTCTTAGAGCAGCGGAATATCTGAGCAATTGGATGTTAAAGACTCCTCTTAGAGCAGCGTAACGTGTATTACTCTGTGTTATTACCATGTGTATGATGTGAATATCCGCCAGCTTGGGGGTGCATAGAGGACGGGGGTCGAGGGTTCGCATCCCGGCTCCAGGAGCGCCTCGCTGGGTCAACAGCGGTCCCAGACTGTGGTCCCAGACTGCCCCTTAGTGGAGGAACGGGGTCACCGCAGCTTATTACGGCTGTATATACAGCCTGGACACGGCAGGGCTCACGGTCGTCTGCAGCCCCGAGCGTCACAAAGTGTCCCCGCCTCTCATCAGACACGGAGGCCTGGTTACCGCTGAAGATCTGCGCCCTAAACACCAAACCAGCTCCCAGGAGCCTTAGCAGCCCCGAGGTGGATCACAATGTCATGCTGCTCCGATCCAGTGTCATTAAATAATGACTTATTTACACAAGTTTTAAATGTATCCTTTCAATAAGGGTAAAAGGTAATGTGTTCTTTTTTTCATTATTTCCTCAGCAGAAATTTAACCAGAGAGCTTACGATTCTGCTGGTTGGACGTAAAAATATGCTTTAAATAAAACACAGGAATTGATGTTTGAAAAATGAGAGTGTGGGTAAAAAAGTCCTGGAGAACATAATCCTTGCAGCGCGGTGCCCTGCGCTGCTTCCAGAGATGGGTTTTTATGGATCGGACGTTAGAAACAAGCTATAAATCTTGGAAACAGAGTCCCAGAGGATCGGCCCGACTCGAAACACAAACTGTACATTTCCATTTTCTCCTGGCCGACGGCTACTGGCTAACTGGCTGCACTTTCATACTCACACACATCAAGTGTGCAGATACACACACTGGAAGATGCGCAATGCGTCTGGAACACTTAACACCAGCAGAGTGCTGTTGCTATTGTGTGTTTCTGTTGTGATATTCTGATTTCACCCAGCGACTGACAACACTGCACATCACTGCGATCCGGCACTCACTACACTGGAGATCAGCGCCGTGCGGGAGCTCCTCTGAAGAGCCTCCTAAAACGCACACACGTGTGTATTTGGGGTTGAGCGTCAGAGCCAGGATGAGCGCCGCGGTGTAAATCTGGAGTCATGTAAGATAGGAGAGAGCCACATCTCGTGTTTGAGAGGCTGTTTGACTCGGTGAGCCTCTCCAATAGGCGAGCTTGTCGCTCTCAGCGCGCCGAGCGGGGAAGCGCTGACGTGCGGAAACTGACATCTCAGGTTTCATTTGACTGCTAATCACACCCGCCTGACGTCGGGCGCTTCACACCTGGAGAGCTCAGGTGTTGCAGACGATCTGCAGCCAGAGCTCCCACACACCTCGCAAACGCATTCCGCTTCCTAATTTGCTAGAAAACATATAACCCAATAATAATAATATTTTAACTTGCATGCATGCATGCATACATACACATGTACACGTGAATATACACAGTGTGTAGAATGGGAAGTGCATTCCATCTATGTCACATCTAGATGTAAATGTTTGTTTTTTTCCACGAGAAAATAGTCAGTAGGTTACAGACAGAAAACAGTGGTACCGTTTCAACAAGCGATGGGGTTAAACGACTTGGGTTGAAAAATAAAATCCAAAAACAGCACTAAACCCTGAGCGATATTTCATCCCGAAGACGGCCGAGTCGCCAGCGGCCGAGGCCTCTTGTGAAGATTGAAACACTTTAAAAACAGTTAGTATCAGCACGTTGTTCTCCGGAACCCCCTGCCCTCCTTTCCCGTGGCCTGATGTATGTGCAGGCCTGCGTGTTCCTGTTAACCCACCTGATTACTAATGCATCCCCTCTGCAGCTGCAGCAGAGCCGCTCATTTAGGTCAGCGTGGTTGCGTTTAGTTTGCCCCGTCGTCAGGGCAACGTCGACACAGGGGGGGATGCTGAGGGGACTTCCACCTTTGACCTTGTCCGACGACACGCGCAACTGATTTATTTGGCCGAGCACTTTTGACTGTGTATGCGAAGGCCTACATACCACAGAGGACACGACACACACTGAGGCCCGGTAAGGCGACTGAGCCTGGACTGAGCCAGCGCTGTGGTCCACACCTGTGGTTCCTGACTTCCACATCAAAAGTACACCATGAAGTTCACGATGCGGACGGCTGACGATCATGTGCTCCAGTGGTAGCCATCTCAATAATAATATCTCAATATGATGTGTGATCCATAACTGTCAGATCCATCAGGCAAAGTCATATTTCCTTATCGGTGTATTGATTGTGTGGGTCACCCGGGCCTGCAGAACACCAACTGTGGATCCATAATCCTCGTCTCTGACGCTTCATTAGAATAACTTGACA